>CAJVPL010001349.1:0-14663 GCA_910591945.1 Ambispora gerdemannii | reverse complement strand
TTTGTCAAAAGGGTGTAGAGAGGAGTTTGCGCTTGACTACTTACTCTACATAAAGTGCAAACTACTTTTCTTTGAACGATCAAAACTACGTGATAACTAATTAGACATGATAATTGGAAATTACTATCTAAAAGGACTTGTTCATATCTAATTCTAACAACTATGATACATGTTGTTTTTATACAAATTCAAGATATAATTTTTAGGCTATACGAATTCATGTACGCTATATTACTTAAATTCTATTGGTTCAATATTCGTTCGTTTGCTCGTTCGCTTAGTTATTCATTCATTTGCTTGTTTGCTTGTTCGCTCACTTCACGTAATATAATCTTTATCCAATAATGTATAAAATATTTATAATCCAATAATAAAATATTATGACGAAAGGTCATTATACAACAATATCATGACACTATCAAAAACTTGTTCTAATTTAATTTTAATAATTATGATACATGTTATTTTTATACATATCCAAACTATATTTTATCAGCTATACAAATTCATGTTCGCTAATTTATTTAAATTCTATTAATTCAATATTTGCTTATTTATTTGCTTATTTATTTACTTATTTGTTTGTTCACTTACTTATTTGTTTATTTATTTTATATGATTAGATTTTTTCAATAAAATATAAAATATTTATAATTTAATAATATTAAATATAAATAATCTAATAAAATATTCAACAAAAGTTCATTATACAATAATATAATTATAATTGATCACATTTTAATTAACTTATTCAGATTAAAAATAAAATCATAATTGATTGTAACTTGATCACAATTCTCTAATTAACTATTATAATTAATTGCAATTAAATTAAATTGTAATTCTCTGATTGAATATTACAAGCCATAATTAATTAAGTCATCATCTTTAATCCAGATTTTCATAGAGCAATTACTATCTAATTTTGATCTCAAAATGAATTAGCTTAAAGAAAAAAAGATTAAAGCAAAATAATAATTATAAAAATTCTATCTGAAATAGATGAAACTTATCATATTGATATAAATAACTAAATATGTTTTTGTTCAGCATATCTCTACAGTTATTATCTTATCTGCAAGCATCTTGTTGCAAAGAAGAATAATATCTATTTCTGACCTACCTTTTTAAGAATAACACATTGATTATTCTTACTTGTCTTTGAAGAGAATAAAATATTAGCAATTAATTCAGCAAGTAATTCTTGATCTAGACATAGAACAAATACTAACTTACAAGATGTATCAATAATTGATCTTGTTAAGAAGGGATCCTTAAATATTGTTAACTTTTAAGTAACTAAAAGATATAATATAATTGAAATTATAGAAAGACTATGAAAACTATATTAATCTTATATGAATAAGAAATAGATAATAACAAATTTGTAGATGCTTTTGACAGCTTAACGAAGGCAATTAAGGAGTGTTAGAAGGCATTACAAGTCCAAAATCAACAAGAAACTGAAAGATCGAAAGAAAAAAACTTATATTTTAATTACGTTAATTTACTTGTGAAAAAAGAAATATGGTGTAGGAACTCTTAAATCGACAATATGTTTCAATTTCAAAATGCTACTACTCAACATAGAGGCAAAATTTTCAAAATCTGACCGGTAACTTTGTTCTTTATAACAAGTTCTACAAAGTTACCGGTCAGATTTTGAAAATTTTGCCTCTATGTTGAGTAGTAGCATTTTAAAATTGAAACATATTGTCGATTTAAGAGTTCCTACACCATATAATAAATAATAAAGCTTTGCTATGTTAAACTCAAGTTATTTAAGTATTGTAGTAAAAGCTAATTGTTTTCTGTAAAATTTGAAAGATCTGCAAATTGTATCATTGCACCGGAATAACGTGACTCGACACTTTTTAGCCGAGGCCAGAATGCAGGTCGGAAATCACGTGAAAGGCACTTTTTTTGCCATGACTTACATCATTATTAACTCAAAATATTGCCATTATCTTTTGCGTAGAAATTATCGCAACAAAATGTCTATTGTACAGCAAAAGAGCGAAAATTATATCATATTGTATGCCTCACAAACTGGTAACGCGGAATGGATTGCGAAAAACATTCAACAAGAGGCAAATGAGCGTGGGTACTCAGGAGAATGCCGTGTCATGGATGAATATGATAAGGTTATTATTTAATGCACACATGTATTTAAATTTAATTACAAAAATTCACTAGTAAATTAAGAGATGTTTTTATATAATTAAAAAAAGGTTGATCTGGGGAAGATCGAGGTATTAATTGCAGTTACTTCGAACACGGGTGACGGTGATCCACCAGATAATGCTATAAAGTTCTTTAGGTTCTTGCGAAAGATTAAGTCAAAAACGTTTTTCGAGAATACTAAGTTCACAATTTTGGGTAAATAATTATCTTTATATAAAGTTAGTTGATATGTATGCTACCATTATCGTTCAAAAAATATATTTTTTTGTTTTTTAGGATTGGGTGATACAAATTACACGAATTTTAATAATACGGCTAAACGATTAGAGAAAAAGTTTTTGGAATTGGGAGGCTCTGTATTCTACGAGAAAGGACTGGCAGATGATGCAACTGGGTATTTTCTGAAGTATTTGCTTATTTATTTTCTGAATATATGAGTCCACGCTGATAAATCTTGACTAATACAGACTCGAGAGTGTTGTTGATCCATGGGTTGCAAACTTATGGCCGGCTTTAGAAAAAGTGTGTATAAAAAAAAACAAAAAATCCAATGGACAAATTGAAATTATCGCGTCTTCAGTAGCGAATATTTCAGTAATGGACAATAAAAACAATTTACAATCAAACAAAGTAGGATTAGAAAATTCATTGACAATCGTTAAAAAGGATGAATCAATAAAAACCACAGCAACAACATCCGAGAAAAGTTCATTGACAATCGTTAAAAAGAATGAATCAATAAAAACCACAGCAACAACATCTGAGAACACAATTAATGGTGATACAGTGTCAAAATCGACATTAAATCTTCGTAAAAGTGACGACGCAACTCTTGTTCCAATTCGCGGTGAGAGAAAAGGCTCGAAACTAATAATAGATCTTTCTGATCTCGAATCTGTCACACAATTGACTTCTCTACCACGAATTCCCACTACGTTATGTAAAATAACGAAACTTGATTCCGAAATTAAAAAGACATTATCAAATGACAGAGACAGTTTTCCATCAATTCCATCTTTTGTGCATACACCAACGCGTGTATTTGGAGCAAAAATTTCAGCAGTTCGTTGTTTAACTCACCCAAACGCGCTAAAAAGAACTTTACATTTGGAATTGGACATTAAAGATCATCGAGACAATATTGAATTTGTGCCTGGTGATGTTTTTGGTATCTTGGCACCGAATGATGAGGAATTTGTTTGGACATTATTGAAAATACTTGGAATTGATCATGATGAAGCTCAAAGGACTATTAATATTGAGGCTGTGGAGGGGGCTGGTATTGCATATGCTATTTATTAGGAAGCATTCTTAATTTCATATCGTTTATTTCAATTACTCATTTATTATTCTTTTGTTTTCCTCGGATTCGATGAAAAGAACTTCCAACTCACCTCAAAGATGCAAAATTAACATCAGTTTATGAATTATTTCGTTATGGACTTGATTTGACTTCTATACCTCGAAAAGCTTTATTACGGCTTTTGGCTGAATACGCAACTAATCCCGAAGAAAAAAAGACGTTGTTATTTTTGTGCAGCAAACAAGGCATGCTTATCAATAAATTCTTAAGAGGACTGAAAAATGATCGAATCTCTAACTGATTGAATATTTACGTTATTAGGAATCAACCAATTCAATCGTCTACGTGAGCAGCTGCCTACACTCCTGGAATTATTTCTGACTTTTCCTTCATCGAAACTACCGTTCGAACGGTTGTTAGATGTTTTACCACCTCATCAACCTCGATATTATTCGATTGCTAATTCACCTTTAGTAGATGCTAATAATCTACACATAGCATTCAATGTTGTTTATTATAATACACCCGAACCCTTTGCTGTTCCTAAATGGGGAATATGTACTCCATGGTTAGATGAATTAAGCGGACGAATAACCACCACAAACATTAGAACTCCTCTTCTTTCACCCATTGAAATACCAATATTTATGAAGCCAAACGAACATGGCTTTGCTGTTCCAAACGACAATAAAGTTCCCTTGATAATGATTGGACCCGGAACTGGCATAGCACCATTCATCGGATTCCTTCAACATCGCGAAAAACTACGTGATATCCGTCGAAAAATATCCACGATCGGTTTACATGCGCGTCGTGAAGTCGATAAACAATTTGGTGATCTTTGGCTATTTTACGGGTGTCGTGACACGGAAAAAGATTTCTTGTATAAAGATGAATTAGAAGGGTTCGTGAAGCGTGGTGTTCTAAAGCAACTTGAAGTTGCTGTTAGTCGTGCTCCAGGTGCTGGTGAACTCGGAAAGCCTAAATATGTGCAAGATTTGATTAGGATTCGTGGAAAAGAAATTTATGAGTTAGTTAGTAAAAAAGGCGCGTTAATTTTTGTATGTGGGTAAGTATAAATATAATTTTATTATTTCTGTTTTTTATATTTAACATATCTAATATACAATTCATTTCAAAGAGATGCAAAAGGTATGGCTAAAGGGGTTAACGACGCCTTAATTGATATCCTGATCGAACAAGCTAATATGGATCGAGTAGAAGCTTCAAAACTACTTTTAAATTGGGTCCAAGAAAAACGCTATATTCGAGATTTGGTAATTTTTTTTAGTTTAAGCCATTTAAATATGTTCTTTAAGACAATTTCTAACCAGTTTATTTTTTCTTTAGTGGGCATGAAAATCGTAAACCAAAACTATACCTTTTTCATTTATTAATAAATAAATTTATTGAGAAGACAAATTTTTATTGAGACAATGAACTATTCCTATTCTATCACTTAGTTTTTTTTTAATTTATATACATTTCTTATTTTAATTCACTAATAACTAATGATTTATTAGCCAGCTAATATACAAGTTTATAGCTTATAAAGTAAATAAAATATTGTTTAATTTTTTTTTGAATTTTTGAACGCGTCTTCATTTTTATATAGAATAAAAAAATAATTAAATACAATTAACTTATTAAAACATATAGCAAACAAAATTGAATAATACCATTTACGTATTTTAAATACTACAATAAATAGGCAGTGATCCATAATAAAGTCCGGTAAAAAAAAAACTATCGAAGTAAATCAGCTACACTCCGTTTTACAATTGGCGGAAAATCTTTAGCCTCCATTGAAGCAGCGACAGTTCTCGCTTTTTCCACCTGACCACTCTTTACATATGCCTTCACCATTTCTTCATAAGTACTCGGTTCACGTAATACTTGTCCTTTTTCTTTGGAAGACGCGTCAACCATATTCTCGAAGACTTGTTCCGCGTTTTCCCATTGGCCTAATTGTCCATATCCACGAATGAACAAATTTTCAATGTACGATGTCGTTTTCACGTTATCTTTCTCGATCATTCGTGTATAATAGTCTTCGGCTTCTTGGATTCGTTGGGCGTCAATTAAACTCTCAAATAATGCCTGATACGCGATCTCATTCGGCATAACTTGTTTACTCATTGAATCGAATATTTCAATTGCACGTTCTACGTCACCCTGTTTGCACCCATACGCATATATTAACGATGCGAAGTGAGTTGCATTTGGTTGTGAACCACGTAGTCGCATCTTATCAAATACACCGTGGGCAGCCTCCATGTCGTATGGCTCGACTAAGACATAGGCGTCAATAAGTAATTTCCAAGTATGATCACTAGGTTTCAAATTATGTTGTAAAATTGAATTGAAATAATCCAGAGCTTTTTCACGGTTTAGCATATCCCATATATAGAATTGCATCATCGCGTTGTATGGACCAATCCGAGGCTGGAAATATAGAGAGCCTTCCCATTCTTTCATTAACGCCACTGCTTTTTCCTCGGAACTTACACGTATACAAGCTGTTATCAGAGCACCATACGTGATGGCATTTGGTTGAATATTTCGTTGTTTCATTTCTTGGTAAATGTCCCATACAAGTTCGTATTTACGAGCTTTCCCAAGTTTACTTATTAACACATTGTAAAAGTACACGTTGCATTTTACCCCATATCTTTTTATTTCATCATACATTTGTATGGCCACTTGTGCTTCATCAAAGTAAACATCAGTTTCAGCGACTAAGAGACTTGCATACGCATCCGAGGAAGGAGCTTTGCCTTTCTCCAAAATTTTATAATAGATTTCCAAAGCTTTATCGATTTTACCGACCGAAGCATAAGCAATTAACATACTATTATGTACCCAAAGTTCTGCTTTTTCTCCGAGCGTTTTCTCCCATTTTTTACTTATATCTAAAGCGATCTCGTATACTTCTTTGGCCTGATTTATGTATTTTCCTTTACCCAAATTCTGAACGATTATTGACATTGGTTCGGGTGTGATTAAAATATTATCCGCCACTAATTGTTTAGCTTGAGCAACAACAGCGTCAGGATCGATTTTTTTGGTGTGATTACAATTGGATAATAAATCGAGAGACTTGTGGGTTTCGAGTTCAGTTGGTTTACGATCTTGGCCCGCCGCATTTCTACGCCATTTTTCAGCGAGTGCTGAATCCACCACATTAAATCTAGTATATACATTTTGGACGAGATCTTTGGAAGGTTTTTGGCCATAATATTTCCCATGATTATGAATTCCATAAATTCTTCTCTGAAATTCTTCTATATTTGAATAGGTTACGATATCGCGATTGTATAAAGCCAGATATAGACTAAAGAGTAAAGGAAGTGTTCCTGGTGAAAGTTCAAGGTTTTCGATTCCCTTTTCGGCCACCATGTTCTCGTAAGTTTCAATCAATCTTGTATCAACTTCTGGACGAAAGTCTGCATGATAAGTCCATATTTGTAACAGCTTTTCCCAATCTCTGAATTCAAGCCCAGGGTGATCGAATAGGGAGAGAATGGTTGGCTTCAATCTTATTATTGCCGGAAGACGAAGCTTCCTCTCTTCTTTTGTAATTCTAAAGAATCTTTCCAGAATGGCAATAGCGTCTCCGCATTTACTCAAATCACAATAATATTTGACCAGGTGTTGAGTCAAAATAGAATCGGGTATTTGTTGATTTTCGTACATTGTATTTAACAAGGTCGGAATATTCTCGGGATCATGTTTGATTGCAGCCTTTAGATAAGCAGAAGATTCGGTATAACGTGGATAAATACCTCGCATCAGCATTTTATTATAGATACGGGTTGCTTCTGGATAATTCCCCGAATTCGCATACTCTATCAGGAACATCTCATAAATATGACGATTGGGTTTAGGTCTTACAATTTCAGATTCCATTTTATGAAGCCATTCTTCGGCAATTGCCAAATTACCCTTTTTTAATATGTTACGAATAAACATTCCATAAGTTCTCATATCTGACACTAGACCTGCTTCAGGTATCGTTTTTTCAATCACTTCTATCGCACCTTGAATATCGTCACATTGAACGCAAGCATTAATAAGACTATGATAAACATCATTTTTATCCTGTATTGGTAATTCAGAATACATAGCTTCATACTGTTTTAAGCATTGTCGTGAACTTTGTAAGTCACCAATCCGTCCGTATGCTATAATTACACTGCTAAATGTCCATGATGTTAATGGCATTCCCTCTCTAATCATGTATTCATACACAATCAACGCGTCTTCTGCCTTACCAAAGGGACCAACGGCACGTATTAATGTAGTACATAGATTCGCATCATATTTAATATCTGGTTTCAGTATTGATATTTTGAAAATATCAATTGCGGCCTCGAAATTCTTTTCCTCATTTAATTCTTGAATATTTTCCAAAGTCTCCAATTCTTGCCCATCTTCTCGTTTCAATTTCGCCTCGAGAAAATCATAAGTTTTTTGTACTTCTAAACCTCGTTTCACCAACATATTCATCATTATCGAATAAGTCTGTGTGTCTGGCTCGACGTTATTCTCGAGCATATGATTGTAAATTTCCCAAGCTCTGTTTATCGGTGTGCCTTCAGTTCGCAGATTTTGATTTGCATTTAATATTAAATTGTATGTTTGTAGCGAAATTGGTTCGCCAGTCTTTATTAATTGTTTGTAAGCGTAAAGTATAGACTGTAAATTATTCTGTTCTACTCCTTTTCTTATACGTTGAAGCCAATCAATGCCATACTCTAAATGCATCATGTCAACCGGAGGAACCTCGCTTAGAACAGAACTATTATCATATGCTAAGGTTGAATTAAAGCGTTTGTTGGCGAGGTCTTGGTATATATTTGACTTTTTCCACTGATTTATCCGTAGACCTTGTTTTTGTTGTTTTTGCTGTTGTATCGAGGTGTTTGAGGTGCTCACGCCGAGCTGTTGCGCGTATCGTGAAGAGTGTAGTTTGCCGGCTACGGTCGTGCCTCCTCGGTTTGCCGTTGAAAGTCCACCATTAGCAGAATTTAATACCGAAGTTTTAGCTCCTATGCTATTAGTTAATAATTGTCGCGAATTGTATCGTGCTATCGCTGCTAACGCGGCGTTTTGTTTAATGTGTTGCATTGTATTTATTTATTGTGTGGTTATGCGTGTGTGCAAAAAATAATTTAGTGTTGAGATTCTAGATATTGTTAAAGAAAAATCGTGGTTTTTATTTTTGATGCTGGCTTGATATCTATATTCAAAAAATTGTGTATAATCGTAATCTACTGATCATGCGTTGTTTATCAGAAACCAATACATTTGTCCATTTATGACGTTATTTACATTTTGAATGATCGTGTGAAAAAATCAGGCTACTGTAAAATGCTCCAATCAAGATTGTTCCGAAACGCGAACATCAAATTTTGAAAAGATGGTGATGGTCAAATACATTTTTCTTGCCCTTCATGCAACCTTATTGGCGTCAATTGCAGCTCTAGTTAACAAAAGAGTTTCCGAACCATACATGGTAGTTGTCGGAATGTCAGCAATTAATTTGATTTTACCTTTTAGCAAGAAAAGGTAATTGGTAGTAGTTGAATTACTGAGTAACTTTGGAAAATGTATTTTGGTCGAGAAAGGATGAAATTTTTCATATACCACAGGCCCAACGTTACTGTGAGGGAGATTATCGGAGCTGGGACCCGAAATTAACTACACCTCCAGGCTTGTATGTAATAACATGTAACACAAAAATTGTCTTGTAATTTTTATAATATTAATAGAATATTATTTATTAAATGCGAATTTACAGATATGTAATAAGCAACATTATTATCATCTTGCCATTTCTTAATTGCTCTACTTCGATTCTGCGTGCAATCAACCTTGGATTTGCGCTTGGTCTTTATCTAGTGATATGGCGAATTCTTGCTCGATTGCATCCGTATCAAAACGATTATGTTCGTAGTTTCAACGCGTTCACATTGAGTTTGTTTCCGGTTGGGTGGTTTTATAATTTCTTGTATTATACCGATTCCGGATCTACTTTTTTTGTGTTATTGGCTTATTTGATGGCTATTGAGAAAAAGATAAAGATTAGCGCTTTGGTATTTACCCATTCAAAAGTTACATATTTTATTGGTATTTAAAAACAATGCAAATTAAATATTTTTTTTTTACTTTTACCAGATGGCTACAGCCAGTATATTTTTTAGACAAACAAATGTAATTTGGTTACTTTTCATCTTGGGAGTATCGATTGTAAATGCGTTGTCTGATACAAAAAAAAATCAAAAATCTGATGAGAATAAACAATTATTGATAGTCAAGGCTATAAATATAGATTCGTTGGGTAAGGTGAAAAATTCAGCATGCATTGCAAGATTATATAAACGCGGTAAATCAAAATTTATAGCAACTTTATATCATCTTTTCATGCAGAACAATCCTTTCAACAAATCGCAAATTTCATTCAACTGGCACTCCAAAATATAATATTTCTTTTGAAATCTTTTTTCCCATTTCTGCTCAGTCTGATTGGATTTACGATATTTCTTAAATGGAACGATGGAGTTGTCTTGGGTATTTATCGCCAATTTTTTCTTTTGTTAAAGAATCTGAATCATCTCAAACCCGTATTACGTGAAATCATTAGGAGATAAATCTAATCACATAGCGAGAATGCATTTCCCACAAATATTTTATTTTGTTTGCTTTACTTTTGGATTTGGATCACCGCTTGTTTTCCGATTCAGTAATTTCAATTTGATGCCTGATTTTGTGAATATTCGATCTCCTGGGTTTGTACTTGGAAAAAATCTTTCTACCATTATTTATATATGATATAATATTAATCTTAATATTATAATGAATTTAAAGGAAAACTGTCGCATTGTGGCTAACAATGGGAGCAATGGCATATTTGATTAACAGATACACGTAAGCAGTAAAAGTATTTGTCAAAAGAAAAATACTAATTAATTTATTTTTTGATAGGTATGAACATCCCTTCCTACTTAGTGATAATCGCCATTATACTTTTTACGTTTGGAAGAACATTTATCGCCGTCACGTAAGCGTGAAATACCTATTGATCCCCGTTTACGTGATTCTTATAAAGATCCTATGGGTTGCATTAGGTAAATATATTTCCAATTATTTGATATCAGCTACATAAAAAAGCAACGTTAACTTTATGCTCTTTTAAAAAAAAGCAAATAATCAGTCCTTTCTGTGGATCCTGATTTACACAGCTGGCACCTGCCTCTCATTAATTCCATCGCCATTACTAGAATTCCGGTACTTTATCATCCCCTTTTTCATTTACAGATTACACATTCGACAGCCAACTACATCAACTACTATCACGCCAGAACTGCAACACCTAGTACTAGAATTTCTTCTGTACGCATGTGTAAATATCGTGACTGGCATTTTGTTTTTATGGCGTCCGTTTGTTTGGGAGCAGGAAGAAGGCAAATTGCAACGTTTTATGTGGTGATTTAATAATGATTAGTAATACTGTATTTTGGTTTGTATCACTCAATAATAAGATCACACGGATTCTTATTTTTCTGCATGCAATAAAAATCAAGTGATTTAATATTGGATGAATTAATCCTCAGCGCATTTTGATCGGATGATTCTTGGGTAACCTATCAAAGGAATTGTATCTTCTCGCCATAAATCATCCGATCATTAACTTGCACAAAATTTAATCCTGATGGCCCTATTATATCATTATGAATCATTGAAAAAGCTTTTAATAAAAAACTACATTCCATTGTACACTAACAAAAAAGATAGATAAAAGTTTAATAATATATATATATATATAACTCTTTTTACTTATGTCTCTTGCCTTTATAATTACAAAATATATAATTAATGTTGTTTCAAAGTTCGTTTCTTGTACGACTACCCTTGTTTTTTTTGTTTGTGGAGGAGGACGGAGTATCCTTGACTTTTCAGGTGTTGTGTGTTAATGATAAAAGATATGTGGTTTATTGGTGATTGTGGTGGTTAGTCGTAAGGTGCGTGGTTTTATTTGTGATAAGAAAATAATACATAATAAAGTAGAGAGGAGGAGGAAAGATAGACAGGTAGGCAGAGAGACTATTGATAATTCATTTCTTTTTTTGATAGTTATTTACTTGCGAGTCCTATTAATTAGAATAAAGTCAGCGAATAAAACCACCGAGGAGATAAAAAAAAAGAACAGCAAAAAAAATAAGTATTCGAGGTGAAAGTATAATAATAATAATAATAATTGATTTGTTGGACAATTGATCATCGTTTTTAATTCGTTCATTAATATGATGATTGAAATGTACAGCAAAGAGATAGATATGAAAGATAATGGTGATGGATCTTTTTAAAGTGATGATTTGGGAGATATATTTTTGTTAACATTAAGAGTAGTAGATGAGGAAGTCCTACCAATAACACCACAAAGAATACGAGCACCAGCATTGCCGGTCTTGAGACTTTCTGCATCATTTGGTTTTAGACCAAGATCATCTGGGAGAGCGTGTACGACAATTGAGCGTCTATTAATTATGTCGAATAAATAATTGATTAATAAAAATCAAATTCGGACAGGATTCATATAATCAATTCTCACTAAAACTCTACTCACCCAACGATCGAATTTTGTCCCGTCACTTTAATCTGAGTATCTTGAAGTGTAGTCTTTACTTTTTGGTCGTCGCCAACATTAATGTTTCCCAGATCCCCAACATGACGTTCTGTCGCGGTTGGTGCACCGTGATTCTTCTTGAATGGGTTAAAGTGTGCACCAGCTGAGACACAACCGTCAGTTTGATCGCCAAATTCGCTATTTAATTAGTAAATAGTAAATAAATAACAAAGCAAATGACAAAATTATTTATTAACAAAAATATGTTGACATTTAAAAAAATGCTCACTGAATATGGAAACCATGTGCTCCAGGTGCCAACCCGACAATGTCAACGTCAATTTTAGTTTTGTCGCCATTCTCGGTGAACACTACAGTACCATAAGGCTCAACAGTGGTGGGATTGACTCCCGATTTAAGGTTTTGACGAAGTATAGCAATAGCTTGGGCCATTTTGTTATGCTTTATTTCCTAGTAGTATGTCTAGTATAGAGTAATTAGCGTTAGTGAAGAGATTAAGGTAACACGTACCTGAAAATGAGATATATATCAAAAAATTAGATATCGATATCATATCAATCATCAATGATAAATGGCTGGCAAAAACCGCGCACTTTCTTTTTGTCTGTAGAAGATCATTTATATCTGTCATTAGAACGTCATTGATTTCACGTGTTTAAAAGGCTGAATAAGGATTGTACATGTGAGAACGTGGCTTAATAAGTAAATGTTTGTCAATAACATTAAAGAATTCAAATAAAGAATCTATTGCAAAACTTTAGTTTGACGTTCTTCATATTTATTAATTATGGTATAGAGAAACATTATTTGGTTAATGCCTCTAAATATTATTTCTATTACTGTATTACTATTAATAATAATATTATTGATATTATTGCACTCTTGGATTAACGATGGTTTTTGGTTATTAATGATACAGAAATAATAGTAACAGCAAAAAAGCAGATTGATGATCATTATTTAATAATATTCAAAAGTCGTGATATTTCTTACTTTCATAGAAAGAACGTGAAAAGATTGAACCGAAGAAAAGCAACAATGTACTAATAAGTTTTTTTAATCAAACCGTCGTCGCATTGACTTTATTATTAATATTATATATTTCAAAAGAAAGTATTATGAACTACGAAAAATCCATGTCGATATCGTCGTCAAATGTGATGATAATTCGATCACCAGAACCAAATACAATTGCATGGACATTCGTGGGCGGTTTAATTTGGTTGATATGTGAAGGGCAGGAGGAAAATCGCGATTTTTTACATCATCATTTACATCAACAAACTTTATCAATTTTCGGATTTTTACTTTGGTTCTCGTTATCTTTAATTCCTCTTCTTTATTCTTATATTTATCATTCTTACCAGTTTTATTATTATCAATCTCTTTCAACAAGAAAGTCAACATCTAACGCCACCACAATCAATCATCAAATTAAACCGCTTCCATCATCATCACGTCTAATTATTTTTATTATTCTTTTATCAATGATCATAGTAATCACAGTAATACCCGCCACTCTTTTAAGTCTAACAATCGAAAAACATTCATCAGAAATAGACAGCGAATATAAAAACAATATTATTATTGGCGACGTCGAGGATTATACCAAAGACCGAAAACTATACGACAGACTAGTGACAATAAATTTATCAATACTCTACTACATCGCTATTTACATTTTCCTACTTGTGAAACTATGGAATCTACGTAACAAGATCTCAGACTACAAGATCTGGTTGTTTCAAGGATTTGTTGGATTACTGATGACGATGGCACATTTATCCGCTTACATGATCGTCAAAAATTATGATGATAGTCAACAGCCTATTATTACGTCGACTTTGGCATTCACAGTGATTCTAGCAAAAGAGCGGAAGTTGATTTATGTTTGTTTTTTGATGATTCCTATTTGGGTCATATCGGTTATAGCGTTAATGAATTATTCGGGTCGTGTTGGTGGTTGGATGTGTAGCAGTAAAAGCTATCGTTGCACTGCTGGCAGTCAACAAGATCCTTTGTCATCAAGTGAAGGAGGAGAAATATGCGATTATGTAGAGGTTTCTACAAAAATAATGACATCATCTTCGTCTTCGTTACTACCAGAAGCAGCAAAACTACAAGAACAGAATTACAATGAAATTATTCGAGTACCTCATTATGGTTCAATGAGATCAACTATCATCACTGACAGTAATTCATCGTCGTCTCAACAATTATCTCCTCCTATTATAAATAAAGTTAACATTAATAATAATGGTAATAGTAATTATAAAACACAAACATTACCTGGTGCAACAACATCAAAACCCTCTTCTTCAAAACTCTCATCATCTTTACCTTTCATCACAACGATGACTACAACAAACAATCCAAACTTACTCGCCAGTAACGGTATTAATACTAATAGTTCGAATGATGATACTAGTACTCATAATTCTAATACTACTATTATTAATAATAATAATAATAATAATAATAATAATAATAATAATAATAATAATAATAATAATAATAATAATAATA
>CAJVPL010001348.1:0-14664 GCA_910591945.1 Ambispora gerdemannii | reverse complement strand
GTCTCAATTGATATAATTTATTTACAACAATTAATAAATTTATCTTATTACTTTTCACGTAAGAAAGTATTCTTACAAACAGACAGATAAATATTATAATTTTAATAATATATATTAGTCGTTAAAAATAAGAAAAATATAAGATTATAAAATTATAGTAAAAAGAAAAATTCAAAAGAAAAATTTAAGAATATAAAATAAATTATAAGAGAAAATTAATATTAAAAATATATGAAAAGATAATTAGAATAAATAAAAATTAAAAATATTTTTGTTAAAGATAAAATATAAAATAAAATTATTAATTTTTAAGTAGAAAAAATAAAGATGAAAACAAAAGTGAAAGAAAATAAAGTGAATATGATTTATTAATAATTATTTTAATTTTTAATTAAAAAGATAATAAAAATAAAAGAGAAAATTAATATAATTATCATTGAATTAAACTATAATTTATAATAATTTAAAAATTAAGAATTATAAAATTTTTGTTAAAAATAATAATAATAAAAATACATTGTGAAAAATAAATAGTTTATAAATTTAAAATTAATATATTTTTTATTTTAATTAATATATATATATAGTATAATAAATTATTTAATTTATTAAATTAAACTATTTTTATTATAAATAATAAAGTTACTATAATTATTTATATTGTAAAAATAAAATAAAAATAAATTTAAGTACTAAATTTGTAAAAAGTATAAATAAATATTATTATCTAGAATTTATTATAATATTATAATAGTTATAATTTTGATATCTCTAATTTTAACAATATAATTATAATATTATAAAATTCTAATAGATTACAAACTTGATAATTACAAAATCTAATAATTAATATTTTCAATACTCAAAATTTTGAAAATTCAAAAATCATAATATTCAAGATTCTGAAGATTTAAAAATTCTAATATTTAAAATTCTGAATATTCAAAATTCTAATTTTAATAGTTCAAATAAATTATATTTTTTTTAACTTTGAAAAATTTATATAAATAGCTTTATAATATTAATATAATATTTTTGTATTATTAATAATTTATAAGAAGTTTTATTATTATTTGTTATTTTTAAAATCAGTTTATTATTTATTCAAATAATTAATTTATTATAAAAATATATTAAAATTATTAAATTATAAAATTAATATTCTAGTTGTTAATATATAATTTTTATTTTTAAAAAATTATTAAAAAATAAAATATTAATATAATTAAAAAAAATATTAGTATTATAATAAAAAATTATGTATAATTTCATGCAAAAAACTTATTACTAAACAGTTTCTAGTTATTAATAATCATTATAATTCTTTTTTTCAATTAAATTTCTTTTTTGCTTTGGATATAACTTATTATAAAAAATATATTTAGTCTGAATATTAATTTTTTGTTAGTTTTTTATAATTTTTATAAGAATTTATATATAATTATCTAATTAAAGTTTTTTAATAATTATATCAAGTTTTTATTAAGAATACTTGCTAAAATTTCTTAATAATTATCTAATTTTATTAAAATTATAACAAAATAGTATGCCAAAATTCTATTGTATTTTGAAATTCATTAAAATCAAAATTCTGTTAAAATTCTAATTAACAATTAAAATATAATTTACCAAATTGGTAAAATATTTTTGGAGAGATTTTGGCAAGTATCCTTAGTCTTTATAGTATTTATATTTATGAAATTTCTAATTCAATTAAATCAAAATTTAATTATAATTATAATTATAATAAAAATAAAAGTAAATTATCTATAACTTCATTTTGCAATTATTATTATACTTTTTCATAAATATTGTTATTTTTAAATTTTTAAATTATATTATTTGTCTTAAATAATATATTTTGCTTTAGAATATTGAATATCTGAAATTTCATATGATAATAGAAATGTTAGAGCAAACAAATATCACATAATAAAACTAAAATATTTATTATTATTATATCAAACAAGTAATTTATACTCTTGTATTTTATGTTAATTACTGTGATTTAATGAAAAAATATTTTTTATTACTTGTATTAGAAAATTCACAATGTAATACATTAATTACAACTTGTTCAAAATTAATAATTATTTATATTAATTTTTCAGCAAACTCAGATAAATCTTTAAAAAGTCAAGATGAAAAGAAAAAGATGAAATAATAATCTATTTTTGCTTGATCTTTTTTGATTATTTCTATTTTCTATTTTTTTTTGGATTTTCATATTATTTCATTAATAAGAAATTTTATCATACTACTATAATAATATTATATAATAACTATTGTAACTCTTATAATATCTGTTATAGCTCTTATAAGATCAAATTATTTAAAAACTAAATTTATATCTTATTAAATTTAATTAATTTTTGGTAAAAATCTTTTAGATATAAATTTATGGAATTTTAGCGTGCAAATTTGCCCGCTAAACCTGACGATTTAAGTGATAAAACTTATTAAAATAACGATATCTGTGAAAGAGATTTGATGGTATTATAACGAAATGTTAATATAAAGGATGTTACTGTAACGAGCTCCCACTGTATGGGCCAAGTGCAATCAATAGAAACATGTAAATTGTATTATAAATTCTAAAACAATTTATTGCACTCAGTCCGTATGCCCATGAATTTTAGCAAATTTTTTATAACAATGTAAAGTTTCAAAGAAAATTGTCAAGTCGTACTCGCTCATTTAACTTCAGAATCTTAAATCGACCTCCAAACATTAAACAGTTTCTAGAGTGTACCCTATAGAAAATCTGCGCGTAATATGTAAAAGTATACAATTATACGAAAAAGTCTGATGGTCACTTTTTTACGTGTCTTTTACAGACATATAGACTTTTCGTAAATTTCCCGTATTTTCTTATAAGAGTAATATGTTATTTTATATGTAATTGGCTAACATTTAAAATCCCAGATGATAGAAAGGGTAAAAAACGGTTTGAAAATATTTGCTCAAATCGTCTCGGAATTAAAAAATTTGCGAATTCTAATGGTTCTTTTATTTAAAAGAGAATATAAAATCAAATTTCAGAATTTTTTATCGCTAATGGTGTATATTACATCATCTTCGGACCAATAATTCATACTTAATTTACTCTTATAGAAAACAGAGTAAATTCCGTTTGTAAGTTCATTCAATAATGTAAATATTTTTATAAATACGATAAAAGATGACAAATAAATAAATTGCAGTATTTTCCATTTGTAGAACGCATCATTCTCAATAAACAAAATAAATAAAGAAGGTACTGTCATAAAAACCTTGCTTATATTAGTCGCAATTTTACAGATATCACTACAAGCACTGCGTCATATGCCAATGTCTTTGCGATTAAAACAGATAACAAGTTGCTATACGTGTTATAAAATATTGCATTTTTGGATCTATATGTCTCTTTTGCATTTGGTCTCACCACGAGAAGACATTTCACAAAGTGGAAATTTGGTTATTTCAACAAAAAGGGGCGTTGTTGATGTGAATTTAGGATCTTTTCGATCTCTCTTGCGAGCAAATTTTCTCAATACGTTACAGATCGTATTGTTGCTGTTGTATGAATTATCTTCGTTTAAAATTTATTACATGTATTTTATTTACCGTATATCTCCGAAAATAAGCTATCCCCATTTTTTCAAGCCTTAAAATCATGCAAAAATATAGATAAGCTTAAGTTTTCAAGTAAAACAAAAAAAAGTTTATCATCTGAAATGCTACAAAAATGGTTTATTTACATAAGCACGATTACACTGGAAATTAACCCAAAGTTTTTAATCTTCAGCGTCATTTGTATTGCATATATCGATATAGAAATTATCAATTACGAACAAAACAAATTAATAATACATGTACATGTATTTGTTTTCTCTGTTCATTGATATTTTTATTGGATAATAATGGTGACACAATACAATCGCAACCTATTGCGAGACAGTATGGTGGTTTTTATGTATTCACCAAAAAGAGATACCGATACGTACGTATTTATTAAAAATCGGATTGGTACGAAGTACATGTACATGTAAATTGCCAGAAAAAATGATTATGTGAAGATTTATCTTTTTCATTATTTATTATTTTATTTTTTACTTTCCTTTTCAAATCCAAATAACTCTAAATAATGAGCTTAGATGAATCTCCTTGCATGCTTTTACCACAGCCTCTAGTTATCAGTAACAATAATAATGTAACAGGCAAAAGCAAGAAGCAAGAGAATGACAAATATCTATTTTATCCACCCATCAATAGCAATGATGCGAAAAGCAATGATAAAACTGAAGGGAACATAAAATCAAATAGAACTCAAGAGCTTAAAAACTTATTGATTTATTCTAGAAAAGAAACGATCTTTAATAATACTGCAAGAGAAAATAATCATGGTCAAAAGAATAAACAACCAACATTTAATTCAAGATACTCCCCACAAAGTTCGACTATGAAATATTCCTCAGTTGCCTCACAAAACTCGACTCTAACGCATACTTCAATTTCTCCACGAAGAACAAGAACAGTCACACTACTCTCACCTCCTTCTATTTCTCCTTCACTACTTTCACCTTCTCAAACTTCACAGATAGCCACACCTCCTCCGCTACCTTCACCTCCAATTACTCCACGAAGTACAATAATAGTCCCACTTTCTCCACTACACTCACCTCCAATTACTTCACGAAGTAGAACAATAATCCCTCCTCCTCCAATTACCCCACGAAGTACAACAATACTCCCTCCTCCTCCATTACTATCACCTCCCCCAATTACTCCACGAAGTACAACAATAGTCCCACTTTTTCCACTACCCACACATCCAGTTATCCCACGAAATACAATAATAAACCCTCCTCCTCCAATTATCCCACAAAGTACAACAATAATCTCTCCTCCTCCACGAATTATCCCTCCCCAACAAAGTTCTAGGAATCCACGCTTACGAAAATTAATTTTAGTTCCAACTCCTCCGCAAAGTCCAACTTTCGCAAATTTCCAAAGTTCAATTTCAGCTTCACTTTTACCTTCATCTTCGCAGAGTTCAGCTTCAGCTTCATCTTCATCTCCACAAAATCTAACTTATCTTCTTCCTCCACGAAATCAAACTTTAACCACACCTTCAATTTCATCTTCGCGGAGTTCACTAAATCCGATTTTCACTTTGCTTTCACGAAGTCCAATCTTAGCTTCATCTTCGAAGAATTCTGCTATAGCTTCATCTTCACCAAAGTCAATTCTCCCTCTGACAGCTTCATCTCCGCGAGGTTCTGCTTTAGCTTCATTTCCACAAATGAAAGAATGTATCATATGTGCAGAGACTTTCGATATGACACAATTAACTCAAATTTCGATCAATTGTCAGCATGAGAACGATATTTGTCAAGAGTGTATTGCGAGACATATTGAACACGAGTTGCAAGCTAAAGGAAACATTGAAATTATATGTCCAAATGAGAATTGCCAAAGTGTGATGACTGAAGATGATGTCAAAAAATTGTCCAATGAAACGATCTTTGAAAGGTGAGCTTTTTTTAACGAAAACTTCTTTCAAAAATGCGAAAGAGATGAATATTAGTTTACATACTTCTATAATTTGAAAAGATATCAGAAATTGTCACTCGTGGCTGCACTTTCAAAAATGGACGATTTTTATTGGTGCTTAAATCCGAATTGTGATTCTGGTCAAATTCATTATGAAGGAGGTGAATATTATAAAGTAGTTTAATTGTTTGGTTAAGAATTAAAGTTTGAAAATTCTAATTATTATCGTTATTAATCCACTATAAAAGACGCCGCACCAATAATGACGTGTCAATCCTGCTTGAAAAAAACGTGTGTTATGCATTCACTTCCAATTCCAGATGGCTCACTAAACTGTCCACAATGCAATATAACTGAAACAGTTGTTAATGAGCAAGTCATTACGCAAGTACCTACAGCTCCACAACTCACCAACCTACTGACCTCGAATAATAGCCCTTTGAACGTATCTTATGTCCGTGAAAAAAAACCTATCAAGAAAAAATCATTATTAAACCTTTTCAAAAAGTCTCATGGATCAAAAGAGAAACGAAATGAAACTTGTACTGCTGAAAATGATCTAGCTAAACAAATGCCACAACAAGAGCTAAAGAGACAAGAAGATTTGCAGAAAAAAAGAAATATACAAATTGAAGCAAAATCAAAAGCCTATATTAACTCTATGACAAAAAAGTGTCCGAAATGTAAGGCTAATATTGAAAAGAATAATGGATGTGATCATATGACGTGTCGCGCGCCTAGATGTGGATATGAATTTTGTTGGCTGTAAGTATTTTATTTACTTTTGAGGATTTGGTATAAAGTCTATTTCTTAATATGGCCTCTTCATTTATTACAGTTGTTTCGCTGATTATAATGCTATTCGTAAAAATGGAAATAAATCTCACGGGCTAACCTGCAAATATTATGCTTGAAGTGATCACAGGATCCTAAAATTTGTTTACTAGCCTACGCTTCAAAGAAGAAAACTGAAAACATTTATCAGCCAACTAGGAATAAAACTGAGGCGAATTCCAATCCTACGTAGGAGGCATCTTTCTATATATAATATCTATTACATATATGTTATCAATATAGCTAATCATACTGGTAGTATTGATTGCTTTAAATTTTCAATTCATTATTTTATTCCTTAATAAAAGCAAAAGTATCAATCAGTATGAAATTGACTTCTACAGTCGTCCCTCCATATAATCATATAATCATACCCTGATTTAAAGATGTGACTATATGGAGGTCAAATTTCATATGCTTTACAATAGCTGGAACCGGGAACAGGAAAGAGACTACGACTGTAGTTAAACGTCAATACAATATATATCATGCTATTCAAATATATTATTATCTGTATGCCAAATGCAACAAGTTTCTCTTTTTTCGTAATGAAATGACATATGTGTCTGCTGTTATTAGGGGATTCACGCAATTCGTAGATTGGAGTTGATGCGAATTCTATTAGAAGTTAGAATTCAATTGAAGTTAGAAAATAGTAATATGCTCAACCCGCGTTATAATTTTAAAAGTTTCGCTTCACATAAAAACATAAAATCCCGTTAGTAGTTTGATAGAGCGGATGGATGTTAATGCATTTTCTTGTGTGTCCCACAGCCACTTTGTCATAACGAGGATCGAATGCATAGTTTTCCGTCGTCAAAGCTATCTCCCAAAAAGTAACTTTTACAAGTTTTATAAAATACGAAAATGAAGTTGATTTATTTCACGGAAAAGAACTTTAGCCACTCTAACCAAGCAATACCAAATACATGTAAATGGCAATCTACCTTGAATTTGTAGATTACAATGGTACAAAAATGACGATATTGCCAAAATTGACAAAAAAGTGTTCTTGCACCGGATTAAACTAAATTTGGCTTCTTCACGCCAAAATAGTGACTTAATTTGTTATTTTCCCATTGTTTTATCCCCCCTTACACAGAATTGGCTAAAATCTACAGCAAAATACGAATCTGCAAACAATTGCCGCCATATGATAGTTGCTGTATTGAGCACGTTTCTGATGCGCTTAAAAATACATGTATCAAAAGATAACGATAAACGTCATTAGACTTGTATAAAAATCAAAACTATTCTATACATATGTTAACGTTAAGGTTGAATAGATTAGCATATACACGAACAATATTGTTGTGTAACATTTCACAAAGGAATTATTAAAAATTGATTTAAATAGCATATGCTGCGACATTAATAATTTATTTATGCATAAATCGTCCTTTCTTTCGCTAACTAAAAAAGCGGCATTGTGTTCCAAGTCATGCAGATTTGATTATAAAATAGCCCTATTTGGTTTTGTACTCGGTTAACCATCAAGTACCAGCATCTATTATGCATAATTGACTCTATGAAAATATAAGGAAATTATAGGATCCTGCGCCTAAAGGGTGTTATTTGTTTACGTGTACAGCTGATAATTAGTTAACGCAAGTTTTTTGTGCACTACACTTAGACTTGTAAACGAAACGAACAACGTGTCCTCTATATAAAAAAACATATATAAGTAGAATCTTTGACGAAAATATAATTGACAAAGGTCAAGAGAATTCGATACGTTAAAGATCTAATAACAATAAATGACAAAACAATGAAATCGACATTCTTCTTAGCACTTTTGGTTCTCTTTGCGTTCATTACGATTTCGACTTCGGTTCCAGTTCCTACGAATCCTGCCCCAAAGAGCGGATCGATCCAAGTCACTTCACCCACAAAAGGACCATGGGCAAGATACTCTTATCAAGCCGTAAGCTGGAACGCTAATGTTGCTGTGCCAAATCAATGGCAACAAACGGTTCATGTATATATCTATCAAGTCGTTGCTAATGGAACCAATAAGTTGATTGACACACTTCCTGATAAACCGTATGGAAACACTTGGGATGGATTCCAAATCACTGATAAATATCCACTCGATGGCAAATTTTATGCTCTTGTTGTATTGGCTTCGAACGACACTATTTATGGTACCTCAGAAATATTCACTATTTTTAATACCGCCGAAAAGCCACCCGCACCGGCATCCTCATCGGCATCCTCGTCGGCATCCCCAACCACAAATGCAACCACAAATGCAACTGCAACTGCAACACCGGCTCCATCGACTCCATCAAATCCTGCTCCAAAGAGTGGACCAATCCAAGTCACTGCACCCACCAAAGGACCATGGGCAAGATACTCTTATCAATCCGTAAGCTGGAACGCTAATGTTGCTGTGCCAAATCAATGGCAACAAACGGTTCACGTATATATCTATCAAGTCGCTTCTAGTGGACCCGATAAGTTGATTCAACAGCTTCCTGATAAACCGTATGGAAACACTTGGGATGGATTCCAAATCACTGACAAATATCCACTCGATGGCAAGTTTTATGCTCTTGTTGTGTTGGCATCGGACTCAAAGATTTACGGCACTTCGGAAGTATTTACTATTTTTAAGACTGCTGAATAATTATTTCATAGATTAAAATTAGTTATATAGTCAATTGAATTAATGAAAAAATAGTCAAACGAAAAAATAAATGAAAGTCTAATTCTTGAAGAAATAAATTTAATTAGAAAGAGACCAAATCAAGTTGAAAATTCCAATTGTTTTATATGGGTCGCGGAAATCGCTAACGCTAGCGTATTTTGCACGCGCGTGTACTGATCTGCATTAAATCTGAAAGTTTTTTGTTAATTTCATAACGATAATGATAATTGCTAATCAAATTGCATTTTAATAGATTTTATTTTAAGTAAAAAGCAGAAGATTCAAAAAAAATTAAAATTAAAATGTCGACTTTAGATCCCAAATACCCTATCGCTATATACAGATAGTGAATACTGATGTATGTAATTCAGACGAATACATCCATCACAGTAAAAAGTAAATTTACCTGGAAAATTAGTAACGGTAACGGTAAGGATTTGCATATGGCTAAAGTCATCAAACGTTTGTATTTTATAAAATGGATAAAGTTTATCCACAAACGTTTGGTGACTTTAGTTGTTATCGTTATGCACCATAGTGGGGACTAAACTCTAGATATAGCGATAGTGTATTTTTTACTAATAGTGTCACTGTACCAACAATGAAAACTACAATGGCTACCAAATGAAGAGTAAACAGGCCAAATTAAAGCCAGCAGAAACCGCGAATATGAAAATGGTCGCGAAACAACAAACAGTATTAATATTGACAAAGAGACCATTTTTCACCTGAAACAGTGAATGAAACAGGAAGAAAACCCAGAACAGCACAAGCAAAGAAATAGAGAAATATAAAATATCATTTAAAAAACTTTGCGTTTTTTAATACAGCATATACCGATACGGTTCCGGCGTAATTAATACATGATATATTCATTCTCCTTCCATGTCAACGCTAAAAATATTATCATTATAAGTGCTATATCTTGAGATGCTAAAGCGTGGTGAACATGTGATTCGGTCCCTCTAAATTTTCAGTGTGCAACCGATTAATGATTTATAAGGTCAGGGTAAGGGTAAAGATTAGAGTTAGAGGACAAGGTTATATAAAATTACCTTCCTACCATTTTTATTTAGTATTCTAAGACAGGTTTAAGCACCGGTTTTCTTGTAGTATTAACATATCTCGCATTTTTCAGACGTATCTTGTGTAGGATTTGTTTTGCCGGCCGGGGTTGATCAAAAATTTGCGCATCCCTATATTTGGTCATATTGCTTTGCTAAATAACTTATATTGCTTTTAATATAAGTTTTTAAGCTGGACACTTTTTCTCACTTCCCAGAATAACCTGAAAATCTGTCGGTGATCAACTCCGGGTACATATACATCAAGGCTGTCTTTTAGACAATTAGACAGTGCGAGAAAAAATATTTGAGATAAGAATATGCAAAATCTTGGTGTTATAAAAAAATTTGTCTAAAAATATTGTAGATCCTTACATCAATTAAATAAAGAGAATGCTTTAGATTTTGTATTGCTTTCTTCCTTTATATTTTTAGACAAGTTGTCTAAAACTCACAATTTTCAAAATCTTGTCTAAAAGACAGCCTTGTATACGTAGTAAATACGTAATATCATCGATATACGTACATATAAATCATAACCGTCGATTACACGAATATTTCGCGAAAGTCGAAGTGGAAGAAAATGTTATACCCTTAGATCATAACTACTAGAACCAGATTCGATTCCAAAAATATCTTATTGTGTTACATATTAACATTTGATTTTTTGTAATACATTTTAAATCGACAATGAAATACTCGCGTAATCGATGGCAAACTATTCGCTGAATCGACAGCGAGATGTTCGTATAATTGATGGCTCTGGGGAGGGGCGCTTCGCGCCGCCCCAGCAGAGTGCTCTCATCTAGATTATATGTATATACATATCGATATATCATTTATCCCATTCGGTGACATATCAAATGTCAGAGATACATATTGTTACTGGTAGATCGTAATCGACGATTTTACCTGCAACAGTGGGTTGGGGAAGAGTGAATAGACTGAGTGGTGTTCGTTAGTGTCTAATTCTTGTGCCGATGTCTACGGACATCGTTCAGTATGACGGTAGAGAGGGGTTTTAGAAGAGAATTTGGATGGGTTCGAGTTCTTAGGTGAGGTGGTTTTGGGTTTTATATGTTTTACGTGACGGGTTTATCGTTGCTTTTTCTAGCTAAAACCTTAAACTATTCAATCAACAAAGTGCTTTTCATCAATTAATCAAAATTCCGTTAAAAATATCAATAATATTGCCTTTTCTGGATCAAATGACCAAGCCACAATCAATTACAACAATTTTACAAATCTAGATTACTTGGAGAAGAATTGTACGTAATTTTTAATTCTGAATTATATTAACGTCCGTGAGGACTAGATATGCATCTTTTGTTTACATCGTAAGTATCGTTCTAGAATTATCGCATAATGCACTATTGTTTAAGAGAGAATTTAAGATCGAAAAAACAAAAGCAAAACTAAAAAAGCGACTATCGCCGAGAATTTTGAAGCGAATAAAAATAGACTAACGAAATCGGGACAGGCGGGGTTTTACCAAATTGGGAGCCATCACAATATTGACAATTATCTTTTTATTTTCTTCTTGTTTAATTCCTTCTAAAATTTATTTTCTTATTTTTGTTTATTAATTCGGTTACGATTAACATTAACGTAACGAAATTATCTCTAATCCTGTAACGGTAACGAAATATTTTGAGAACTACAAATCGGGTAAGGGAAGTGTCTTTTATCAGGTGATTTCAATTTATTATAAGGCACACCCCCCTCACTTCCACCTGATATATTATACTGTATTATTTATATAATCATCATTGACCCTCCTTCCTAACCAAAAATCAGATGTGTTTATTTCCCATGACGGATTACTTTTTCTGGTCATAGTTTTATATTACATGTAAATTTTTCAGTTAAAAGTAAGTAAATTATCATTATCTGCTATTTAACAGATTTCTGTAGAAGCGCATTTCGTATTCAGAATTTGCTTGCACTATATAGCTACAATGCTAATTTGTTATACAGTCAAAGTCCTCTACAGCGACCGCATTAAACTAGCACTTTGGGCCAGTATACTGAGATTCCGTTACACGTACACTGTATACTAAGTAGCTACTACAATCTTCGAAACATTACATGACACAGTGCTCCGCAGAAGTAACTCGTTCTTTCATTTCCCGTTGTATATCAGTGGCGGTTGCTTCTGTACAAGCTCTACAATCTTTTTCGGAGTTGTGGATCGATTTCTGCCGAATTTCGGTTGCTCGCTTAGATCTTCTGTTTCCTTCCATCTTTGTGCCCAATAAAACACTGTGGACTTACTACAGTAAATGTATTTATCTGTAGCTTCAAGTCCAAGCTTCGGACCTTTGGGAGCGACGACGTTATTTGTATGTAGAAGTTTGATGAACATAGAACACCCGGTATAGAATCTATCAGCCTATAAAGAGAGCGTGATATATATTAAAAATATTAAAAGGTAATTTTAACATTATGGTTGGAAAGGAGATCAAATTTATATAAAATTGCCTTCCCGACGTTTTTAATTCGTGCTCCAAGTTAGATTTAAGCACCCGTTTTTCGTATTTTTCATTTTTTGTCTTTAATTTGTTGTTTAAAATTTACGCATCCTCATTCGGACAGATTATATATAACCCAGAAAGTAACATTTGATTTAAATTATATAGTAAAAATTTTTTGATTATTTTATGATTAAAACAGTTCTTTCAATTTAAAAGTGACATTAGCTTTAAAATGATATAAAATTTAGAAATAGTTACTAATAAGACATATATATAACTTGAAATTTTCAATTTTCATATAAAGCATTAGAAAATTTTTTTTACTTTCCAATCAAAACAGTCCTTGTATTTTAAGTTGCCACAAGTCTTGTATATTTTTTTCAAAAATACAATCAATTAGCTTTAAAATGATATAAATTTTAGATACATATATATCGATATACATAGCTTGAAATTCACATTTTTTATATAATTTTTATTCAGTGACACAATTGCCAATCACAGCCGGCCGGCAGGTGTAGAGTATATACATTATTAAGAAGAATTTGGTACATTAGTGAAAAACCCCGATTTTCCGGAACCGGTATATTAGTAAACTTCACTGTATAGAGCATTTTTATATAATCGAAAATGTGCCATTAATTTTGCTTCGGTAGAAGCCGAGTTCAGTGCACGTATACGGCGCCGCCATTGACAAAGAGCACATTTACTACAATTGTGTGTATGATGATATTTTCATTTAGTTCATTTACTATGATCAAGAGTATTCGCAATTTTAGATTCCATTGTGTATACGTATGTTAAAGTTACGCCTGTTACATATTACGCGTAAGAATTTCACTGTCTACAACATGCGTTTGATGAAGGACAAAAATAAAATTTGATATTCCATTGTCATTTTGTTAACGTTAACATCCATATTAGGTTTTTTGACAAAAATGAAAGTTTGCTCGAGCGATTCATGATACTACTAAAAGAATTAATAATTTACCACATTATATAATCTTCTCTATTTACTGCTGTAAGCTTTTGTATCTTGGTCGAATTCTAATGAATTTTCCCCAGGTAGTATTGTATATCTTAATAGATTCCTTTTCGATAAAAGATTCAAATCCGTGGAACTGTTTTATATGTCAAGTTGATTGTTGAAACATCTGTTCAAAGAAAGCATATTTTTAATTAATTTATCGACAATACAATCCAACGTTACGAAAACATCATAACGATAAGCCGAAAATATACTAAGCCGAAGTTTTTTGACTCAAAATTTATCTGACTTATATGTATCTTCAGCTTAGCATAAAAGTTAACTGAACTTTATCAGCCAAAGATTTGAAACTCTCCGCAATACTACATGTAAATTCAAAATTTAAACAACTGTGTTGTGTTTACTTTAGCATTTCATAAACTTTTAATTGGACAATAAGCTTTTGCTCTTGTTCATATTCTCATTAATTTTTAATGCTCAAGTTGTTTTTTCTTTTCTTTTCTTTAATTGATTCAATATCACAAAATAAAATAGGTAATATTTTATTACTTAGCCTTTAAAATGCGAAATACTTTTTAATTATAAACTAAACTAATCTCATACTCATGTCTTTTAATCCATCAAATGCATAGCAGTAAAAAGTTTGCCATATTGAATCTGAAATTTTAGACACTAGCGTTAGTATCGTTCGAAATTCAATTTAAATTGTACTTAAGCTGTATGTCTGAAACTATTTCAGAGAAGACCGCATCTAGGGTACAATTTATGAGAAAGTACACATCTATTACGAATTTGACAAGCATCCATTTATTGAGTCAATAAATTAGAATACGGTCAAAATCCTTTACAACGGCGGCGCCGTATAAACTGAACTCGGCTTTTACCAAAGCAAAATTAACAACCCCCCCCCGATTTTCGATTATATATACATTGTACGCTGAAGTTTATTAATACAATCGCCATATACCGGTTCCGTAAAATCGAGCTTTTTCACTAATGTACCAAATTCTTCTTACTACGTATATGCTCTACATCGGCCAGCTGAGAGCTAGACTGAATTATTTACGAGTAAAGGGTTTCTTTGGGTGTTCTAAAGGCTTCCCGTGGCGACTTGTACGC
>CAJVPL010001347.1:0-14668 GCA_910591945.1 Ambispora gerdemannii | reverse complement strand
TTTATGTAGCGAAAAAACGATGGCTCTGTTTTACGCTCTGGTACTATATCAACGAAAAATTTTTTTATTATGCGTATCATTGGTTTTTGACGTTTCTTATTTTGTTCATTATTCTGATCCATTATTGCAAAAAATAAAAATTAAGTGCAGTTTTTTAAGTGAATGTTTCAACTGAAGTATTCTTTTCTTGGAGCGTAAAACAAAGTTTTATAGCGTTCGTCTTATATCACGTTCTACTTGAAAAGCCACCAAATCTAGTTAGAGCATTCTCGAAAAAGCGAAAAGGATTATCGTTATTGATTCGTCAGCCTATTTATTACATGTGGGGAACAAATATTAAATCTTATTATGATTGCGGGTAATGAATTGTGATCCGCGAACAAGGACAAACGTGCTACCAACATGCATCTAGGAAACAAATTACATGTACATGTAATTAGTGATGTGTTGGTTCGGTTTGGTTAAACCGAATCGAACCTAACCAAACCGATCAAACTGGTTCATGCATAATCGGTTTATGTGTAACTAATTTAAAATAATCACCCTATAAGAAAAAATTGGTATGGAATAACCTGTAAATAACGTGTAAACACCTGAATTTCCCAAATAATCACGCAAAAATTTTACGGGCCTGAAAGCACGTAAAACACCCGCAAAACGCGACACTTTACGTTGGTGATAGCACGTAAATTTTACGGGATTACGTGGAAAATACAGGTTATATCCCGTGTGTTTTCCGTGTAATTACATGAGATTAAGCATGTAAATGACGTGTGAACTGTGACAATTTACGCTGGAATTACGTGCAATTTCGCACCATATCACGTGTGTTTCCATATTTTTCTCATCCCATTTCAGATATTTTACGGACATTTCTAGTATCAATAATATGATATTTACGTGAGTTTACGTTATTTTTACATGAGGTTTACATATTTTTTTCTAGACTTTTTTACATGATTAGACAAACGACATCATCATTATATTGACTGATCTGGTTCTATTTCATCTTGTTGCGTGTTCTCCTGCTGGGTGGGTCAGAAAATGCAGGTTCTTTCCCTTTTCGTTTTTTGCTCATTTGTTTTAAGATTTCAATTTCCGATTCATCGCTTGGTACTGTCGTCGTTGATAGATATTAATAAGATGATAAAAAAAATTGAATTGTAATACTCACCTGCAGATTCTTTCTCTTTTCGTTTTTTGCTCGTTTGTTTCAAGATTTCAATTTTCGATTCATTGATTGGTACTGTCATCATTGATTAAAAAAGATATCAGTGAGATGAGATAATAAAAAATTGAATTGCAATATCCACCTGCAGGATCTTCCCCTTTTTGTAGTTTGCTCGTTTGTTTCAAGATTTCAATTTCTGATTCATCGCTTAATACTGTCATCGTGGAGGCTGTATCGTCATGTAATAATGCAAAAATATCACAAATAATGAGATCTCAAATAAAGAAAATGTGGGTTAAGTGGCATATAGTTTGAGGAAAAAATTTACCATCCGTTTAGCCTTGAGCTTATTTTTTCACTTATAATATGAGCCTGTATGTAAATTGGACAATACCTAATAGTAAGAATCTAAAATAGTACTGTAAATAGTGTGGTGTGACACTTACTTTGATCCTGAAGTTTTTGTTTTAAAGCTTCACAAAAAACCCATTCTTAGAAACCAAAATTTTCTTCATACCAACTCTTTGCCTAGCAAGAAAAAGAGTTATTTTTCTCTGAAAAAGAAAAAATAAAGTTTATACTAACTGCTTCAACACAGTTTTCAGCAAGAACTGTTTAAAGAGTTCTATAGGTTGTGTTTGGAGGAATTTTGCTTTTTCTTATGAGATCATCAAAATAAGCTTTTACACAACAAACTTGCCCTTCTTTTTTGTTGAGACTAAATATGGTATTGATAGATATTTTTGACTTTCCAAGTGGCTTCTCAATTGATTGGATATGTGTTGGATTGACTTTTTGCATAAGCTCCATACATTTTTCTTGCTGTTCACAAAGTTTTCCTCACAATTTTTTTAACTCTTCTGTTAAAGAGTCATTATCAGTTTGCAAAGTGAACATTGAAGAGCCTTTCATAATGAAAATACTAGATTTGATATTGTTTATATAGAAAATAATTTTTTTACAAATATATGATATGCACAGGATTATAAACAAGAAAATCACCATGGTAAGTATGATATATATGTGATTATAAATAAGAAAATCACCATGAGTAGCTGGAAGTTGTCATGGTAACTAAATTAAAGTTTGTTCACACTTGTTTTTTGCCTACTTCTAGTATTGGGAAAATTCATAAGTTAAAAAACAATCATGGCTCATGTGCATGCAATTTATAGTATTCACTCAAATTGTTGGTGCTACTAAAGAGAGAGTTACCAATAGCAACAAATATTTGATAATTAATTAATTTGTATAAAGAAACAGTATATCTTTTAATAAGAAAGCTTGCTAATAATAAAAGTAAAAGCAAATATAAAGCTTAATTGTATTTGTAATAACAAAAATTATTGAATATAAAAGCTAAATCAAATTACTAATTATTATCAAAATTTATTTTATTTTTAATCAACAAGAAATTCTTCAGGCTTTTCAAGTATATAGTTCAATGCTTTTACTTTGAAAAATGCCACATATTTCTTTATTGTTGAAATATAATTAAATTTCTTTGCACTAAACTTTTTAAAGATTTGTAATTCATAAAGTTCTTGATGAATATTGTATACATTATGCACATAAGCTAACATATACTTTTTATTTGCATACTTATAAACCAAATAATAAAGTACTCATCTGTAAAATGACTTCATTTTATATATTTCATTACAGTTAGCAATCTCTAATTCATACTAAAATACTTTAAGTATAAAAATTAATCTTGTAATAAAAAAAAGCACAAAATGTAAAATACCTTTATATATAAATTATTATGTGATTTGATACTTATAATCATTAATGAAAAGCTAATTATATAATCATTTTTTGTATGCAAATGAGAAAAATACTGATCAATATTACTAAGCTAAAAAAAATATAATAAATATAGAGGTATTAAATTTATTAATTAATAATATTATCTCTTTAACAAGAAAATTATTCATAATCTAATAATATTAATTAATAATGTTATCTCTTTAACAAATAAAAAAGTCATTCATAGTCTAATAATATTTTTTTAGATGCAATAGCTCACGATTAGTATTTTCTTCATCATCATATAATTTATAGATTAAACTAGAAAATCACAATTATTTAGAGTTTTTTTCCAAATTAAAGATTTGATTTTCTTTGTACACTCAGTTTTCTTTTAGTGAAAAAAGTCTTTTGTGAATCTTAGGTAAAAAGTGAATCTATCTATTATTAAGATATTGTTAACCAGGTTGGTATAGAGATACAAATGGGATTGTACTAAAGACTAAAGGATTCCATATAGATATTCCATTAGATATTACCAAAAAGTCCAGCAAGAATCACAATCATTTATTGAGGTCTCAACATATAAAAAATAGTGAAAAATTATTTTATAAGCAGATAAATATTTATTATTACGTTTTCCATATATTCTAAATATTGATAAATAAATGAAATTATCAATAAAAATAATTACTTAATATAATAAAATTATATTACTTTTTATAATTACTTAAAAAAAGTTGATATATATTTCCAGCATTTTTTAACTCTTTTCGGATAATATAATATTTTACACAAATTTGGAAACTTGATACATAATCAGCTCAATCTCACAATATTCTATATACTTATAAATAAAAAATTAATAAAATTAATATAATTCAAATTATATATTGAAAATTACTTTTTATTTGATTGATAATTTACTAATAATAGCAAAGAATAAAGTTTGATCCAATTGGTTCACTCTTCTGTTTTAAACTCATTTGAATAGTGAGCAATATTAATTGAAGCTTGTCCAAATCTTGTTGGAATAGCTTTTTTATTAGATTCCATGATTTTACCTATTTTTTTCCAAATTCTTTTGCTCAATATATATGAATTATCATCAGGTTGATTTAAATTAGAATTTGAAAAAAAGATACCATTCCAATATTTAAACATTCATATACTTACTCCTTCAAATAGAAGATATATAATATCTAGTAAAAATGATCTTGGAAACTTGCATGCTTTTAATTCAAAAAGAATATTTTTTCTATTTATATCTGTAAATTAAATTATAAATTAAAGAATATTTAAAATTATTAAATACTTAATATAATATAAAAAATTTATTAGTATTTATTGATAAATTCTTATGAATAATTTTTGAATTAATCTTAATATATTCTTCTGCTCTTTTATAATATATATCATATATTCATAATGACAAAGCTAAAGAATCATAGATCAGCAACTTGCTATATAATGGTGACTTCAGTGAATAATATACATGATTTTTTTCATGTTTTTTGCTTGTTATATCATACAAATCACAAAATTGATATCCTATATAAGAATTGTGACCTGTTATAAATAATAATTTTGTAATTGCAGGAATATTTCCATATTAAAAAATTACATGAGCCTGGAGTATAAATTCTTTATTTTTTTTGCTGTATTATAGCAAGTAATTCCTTTTATTAATAATCTGTTAGTTAAAAATTATTATAATAAAATAAAATTATACTTATTTTCAAGAATAAGTAATTCATTAACCAAAGATTATAAAAATCTATTGAGATTTTTAGATGCTTGTGAATTAGAAATAACAGTAGTTACCATTAAATTTTCTTTTTTCATTCGAACTTCTAGTAGCAAGTTGTAATTTATTAATAATATTATCCAACAATCATCATATTGTTGTTTGAAAATTTGGTAGCCATCAAGAGATGCAGAAAAAATAATATTACAAGAATCAACCAATAGTTTTTCTTGAAGTATTTCTTTATATAAGTTTCTATTATAAATATCTTGCAATTTGAAAAAATCTTCTACATAATTAGTTTGATACAAAAGCTAAATAATACATACTGGATCAGCAAACTGTAATTGTAATCGCTCAATAATAGAAAAATATATTGCATATTTTTGAGTCTTTCTTTCAGTACTATAACATAATGTATTACTATATATTTGCTAAATACTCTCCAATAAATGCGAAACAAGAATTAATGCATATATTAATGTGATTATTACCAATATTTACTAATTGTCATAGTTTCTTCTTTGCAAGATAAAGTATTTGCAATGTACAATTAAAAATATTCAAAATGACTTCAAAATTATTATTAGCTATTGTTCTTTTTACACTCTTTAGATAAAGAAGACGTAAAACTTATATCATTTCCTCAGTTAAAATATTAGAACCTAAAATTATTATAAGTTCATACAAAGAAACAGTAAAAATTATTTATACTTTCCTTTTTTATTATTTGTGAAAAGCTTTTTCTGTTTGTCATTTGTGAGAAGCTCTTCTTGTTCATCATCTGTGAGAAATTCTTCCCATTCATTATCTGTAAGAACTCTTCCTCATTTTGATTAGATAATTTATTAAAAAATATAGGTAATTTTCAAAATTATGTATCTTCATTATCTTCAATAGATAATATAAAACTATTTTTACTATGGTAAATTTATAATTATAATTCTTAAATACTTAAATATTTAATACATACTCAATTTTTGCACAATCAACTTCGTTTTTGATATGTAATTCATTGTCATCCTTGAATTCTGCAGAATCAACTTCAATATATAATTCATAATTATTAGTATCAGTTATATCTTGAATATTCATTACTGAATTTGTGTTTTCTATATTTGATTTGTTGCAAATAATTGTACTTTCAATATAAGATTTATTGTTTCAAACTTCTTTAGGTTTTTATCTTCATTTGTTAGCATCATAATCATATCATTATTAAATCCATGAGACTGGGCTGTAGCTCATGATCTTTTTTTGGAAAATCTTTTATGAAGTAATTATCATCGAGCTCAACTGCTTCAAATCTTTATTCATGTTGATGCTTTATATATTTTGTTATCTTGATTTCTTTTGGATCTTTAAATAAACACCAGTCAATTTATATAATACTTTTTCTGACATTAGAAATAAATTTGTAATTGAGATATGAATTTCTGTTTCATCATTCACAACACCAGCTCTGTTTTCCTCAATTTTTTATTAAGCAATTCTTCTAGCTTAGCTAATAGTTGCTCAAGTGTTAAGAATCAACACCTGGTTAAATTATACTTTTAATTGCATTTTTATCATGTGTTCCATGTGTGGTAGCATTCTCTTATGTGTAATTTGATTGGAAGAACGTGTTCAGTAATTTGTGATTATAATGCATGTCTATTAGTGAAAAAAATTTTTTCTTGTACTTAAATTTATAAAATGTTTATACTCTCCAATTACAATTATTTAATAAAGGTAAAAAAAAAGGTCTGGTATAATGCGATCATTCAAATATGATTTCTGGTCATGGCAATTAAGCTATGTCATCAGGCTCATGTCTTGTGGTCCAAATTATAAAGGTTGAATAAGTAATTACCATCTGACTTCTTTTTGATTTATGCTGTGATTATAATTCTACCTGAGATATTCAGTGTCACAGCATCTTGTGATTCTTGTATTATTCATTATCATGTCAATGTCCAGTCACCTCTTAAAGGTAAGTGCACAAAATTTTTATTTTTGGTCTCCTTTGATCATTATTGTAGTCATTATGCAGTCAATATTATATAATAGGAATATTTATTAATTCTGACTGTTCTAAGAGCAAGCTTTTATTTGTTTTTCAATAGGCATTTCCCAGAGTATAAACAAATTTTCAAGTTCAAGTTTGATTTTGAATGCTACTTGAATTAATTATGAAACACTGATATTTGCTTTGATGCTCTATAGATTTTTGATGATACTATAAGGAGTAATCATAGGGGCAATTTATCCTTTTTTCTCCTCGATGCTACTTCACAATGATAATACTTGTTTTTAATACTCCTGCTCAGCATTTTGGTTGGTGATTTGCTATCTCGACTGCGCATTCATCTGATCTTGGTCCTCGATCATCAGTCATTACTGTAATGGTTACTGCATTTGGTTCAGACTGATCATTAGATAATAATCTTTTTGTGTGAGTTCATTTTGAGGGTTGTTATTAATATTTGAACCATATAATAATTATTTTTTATATTACAGTGACATTCAATATGTTTTAAAATAAATTTGAGGATGAAACAGCTCATACTTCACTTTGTCTCAAGAGTTAAATCGTAAATGAATCCTTTTTTAATGCATGAGTATGAATGTTTGGACAATAGGTGTTGGGGTAATGGTAATTGTTACTGCCAGTGTCTGGTTATTTTAGCAGTGATACCTGTGAAAACTCATCATTTGGAAAACATCTGATACTTAATCAACAAAATTTCTGATCTTTGTGCTCAAAGTGAGTCTGTTTAGTGTTGTTGGTTTGGTGATGGCAGTAGTGGATGTAATTGTCACACTTATATTAAAACTATTCCAATTACTAAGGTCTATGTGATTTATAATATGACAGATTGTCACCATTTATACGACTCAAACACTAGTTATTCTGAGTATTACAACTTAATTTCTTTTCTTTACTTTCAGACAAAAGATACTATCATGGGGATGAGTGCAATAGAAATGGTATACAGAGCTCGCTATATATAACGAGAATGTTATTTTTCCTTAATTTGCTAGAAAAAAAATTTGAAAATATATGACAATTTGCAGATACACATTTTATATATTATGATCAAGTTTACTTAATTAAGACTACTTTATAGATTAACTTATTGTAATTATGTATGTACTTTCAATTATCTGATCAAATCCTGATAAATGAAACTATATACATGTACGTAAATTGATTAATCTAAACATAAATGGTAATTTTTTTACATCATTATGAAAATTGATCGAAAACATAAATATATATACTTTGATATATTGCAAACAAGTTTTCTTAAGACAGCTTAGTAGCTTAAAATATTAAAAAAAGCCAAAATGAAAATTTTATAATTAAATTTATACAATTATATCAGAATTAAGATCAAATATTTGAGAATAATAGAAATAAGATATGTTACTAAGCACGTAGTCTTAAGAAAATCTGCTCACAATATATTAAAGTATATATCTGTAAATTTTTATATATTTTCAAGCAGTTTTTATAATGCAAAAATAAAAAAGGCATATTTTTCTCATTATATATAACGAGCACTGTAAATTGTATTAGAATTTACTATATAATTTACACTATTTCTATTGGGCTTGATGAATTATTTGTGTTATATTAGGTTCCGGACCATTCCATTTACCGGTCCCACTAAGTCAGTCCTCGTACTGAACTGGATCGACCAGATAGACCAATTAATATCTTAGTTGCGTGCATAGCACATATGATGTATTATCTAAGGTGATATCCTATATAGATGTGTTCCACACACAACTTCATTTCAAATTTACTGACATATTTTTAGGATAGTATTTACGTTGCAACTTCTCTCTTGATCATATGAGTTTTGGATTCAGTGGTCAATGGTCATTGAGAACGGATAACACTATCCGTTAAGCCAGGCTTTATTTATTCACGTAAGAGTTATATGACTCAAATATTTAAATCTTTAACATATACAGTCTCCGCTCGCCCGAATGCAATAGCTGATGTGATCATACAATGCTATTCGAGCTCGTAAAAGGCACAATACAAGCAGGCACGTCAGAGATGCATGTTGTCCTTACGAACCAGGACTGTTAGTCCGGATACCAAAAAAGATTAAGTTGAGTAATCAATCTCTCTGTATTACCTAACGTCCATTCGCAAAGTCTTTCAATTATTGACTGACATATCAGAGTCTCACGCGTTTGCTTTTGGCTTTCTGAACACATAAAGGCATACGAAGTTCTCACGTGTCATTCTATTATTATTTCTTCTTTTTTTTGAAAGGAATGCTTGACAAACAGTAACGTGCTATTTGTCACCATGGGAACCCAGAACTCGTTGCAAAGCTAGACACATTAGAAGATGTGCACCTACCGAATGCCAATACTATATTCTGCAGGAAGGGAGAGTGCGTGAAACTTTACACAATGAAAGTGATGTGACCAACCATTACCCACTTATATCATTATATTGTGTTATTGCTGGAGGTGTTCTACTCTCTTGTATAACGTTTTGACTATATTATTTTACATTCAAGCTTTACAGTACTTTTCTATTTTTTTTACGTGTTTCTTTACGTTGGTTTACATATTTTTACATGGGTTTCCAAACAATCTTTCTTTTTTTGGATGTTTTCATGTCACAAAAATAAATGAAAAAAATTTTCTGTACCAATGACAGTCATTTTACATGCTTTCAATAAATTTACGTGCTTTTTTCGTGTTTTAATATACATTTACATAACCGTATTAAATGATCTGCATAATAATAATCACAATATTGTAACGATTAAAATATCGATATAAATAAACTCTTTTTTATTCATAAAATTAACGTTGAACTATACATATATGAAGATATTAACATACTATATATTAAAAACTAATTCTAATTTAAAATATAAATTCTAATTTAAAATATAAATTCTAATTTTCACCAACACAATTTTTGATCCAACTTTTAGCACAAAGAATAGCTCTTGCTGTTTGCTTGTATACATAAATAGTCGCGAGCAATAGTACTTATTATTGGATATTCTTTTTTATGTGTTAACCACCAATTTAATGGAGCAACATTTTCATCAAGTGGTGAAGCCAAATAACATTCCAACTCAGATATTCTAGAATATAACTGAGATATTTGTTGAAGTGATTGTACGCGATTACGTTAAAATTTAGCAAAAAAATGATGAGTTGAAGATTGAGAAGAATTGTTGGTATTAGAAAGAAGTTTTGTTTGATAAATAGTGTATATATGCATTATCTGAGTAATTGCCTCATTGATTATATTATCTGAAAAGACTGATAATTTTGTTCTGGGATCTAAGATAGTTGAGATAAATGAGAATTCATTCATTATTGATCAATATTCTTCAATTTTTTGATGAATTGATGATGCAAATTCACTTTGAGTAAATTCATCTTGTCCAATTAAATTATTCAAATATACTTGAATTCCTTCAAATATAAAGTGAATATCTGCTAAAGTTGAATATGATGAAGCAGATAAATGCTTAGTAGCATGCTCAAAAGGTTCTAATATAATAATCATATCCTAAATAAAAATATTTATTAATAAAATAATTAAATAATATATTTTTAATAAAAATATTTATTATACTTACCTTAATTACTTTTAGTTCATTTTCATTTGGATAAATTTCTTGAATTGATTTATATTTCTTAACAAGAAGAAATAAAACTGATTCTAAAGTAATAAATTATTGCAACATATAATAAGTTGAGTTCCATCATGTTTTCATATTCAAAATTGGCTTGAAATAGGTAACTACATGAGTAATACAATATTGACATAAATTATCAGATTTTTTAACTGAATTTTTAATATTTTCCATTATACTTCGAATTTTTTTGACTGATTCATTTGTTAATTCTAAGTCTTGTTGAATACTAATGTTCATAATATAAGTTGCACAATGGTAGTGAGCAAAAGTCAACTGTGATAAATCATTTTCAATCTGTTTTGCAATTCTCGTCCACATATAATCATTACTGATGTATTATTAGTTGTTATTGCTAAGATTTTTCTAATAAATTGTGTTCTTGTAATGTATCTATAATTGTATTAGCTATATTGATGCCTGTATGACTAATTTTAAAAGATATAATATCTAAAAGAAAGTTGCAAAGCTTCCATGAAAAATCTATATAATATATTGTAATTCCTAGAAATGCTTCTCTGTTGATTGTTGAAGTCCATATATCAGCAGTTAATGCTATTTTTCCTGGAATACTTGCTAAATTAATGCTAATCTTAGCATGATGAGTATTAAATATCTCAATTGTCATATCTTTAACTTTATGTCTATTGGGAATTTTATGACGAGAACAAAAATAAGATAACATTGTGCGAAAATATGTGTTCTCAACAACCATAAATAGTTAAAGATCACAAATTATCCATGTAATTAAAAATTTATTATGTTCGATTTGTTCAGATAAATTAAAGGGATTAAATTGTTTTGTTGTTGAAATTGCTTTATTTTTTTTTTCGTTGGTACTTCAAGTTGATGTTTTCTAATATGACTTCAAAGTGTTGAAACATCAGTAGGTTTATATAGCTGGTGACATATTGTGCATTGTGTTCCCATAGGTGTTTTTACAAAATGCAGCCAGACAGTTGAACTATTTGCATTAAGAATACTTATATCAGATTCGATAATAGTTGACTTATTGATTCATCTGGTTCAATACTTTCTTGTCTTTCGAAACTAACAAACTCAAAATCTTCGTCCATTACGAAACAAATAAAAATAAGAATAATTAGCATTTTTAAATTTATTTGATCAATAAAACCGTCAAACTTAGAGATTATAGTACAAATAAAATATTCATTAGTCTAAATTTATCAAAAAATTATTTTTTATATAACGATAATCAAAATAATTAAATTGATCATTTTATGTCAAAGAATATATCACTATCACTAACTAAATACTGCATAAAACCGAGATGATCTCGGTTTGAACCGGTTTATTCGGTTTATGCGGTTTGATCGGTTTGAAACCGGTCTCAAAAACTGGTTTCGAACCGGATATAAACCGAACCGACACATCCCTACATGTAATTAACTGCTTTTATTTTACATGTACGTACTCAAATGGAAGATGCAGATACATGTATACGTACTCTGACAGGTAAAATAAATTTTGATACCAGATTTTGTACAATTATTTAAGGAAACAAGTACATGTACAAATTGACACAATAGCAAATTCTGTATGAATTCCAAACTTCTATGAAAAGCATAATTACTACGTACAAAGCTAAAATTAAGCAACAAGGAAAAATTGCTCTTTTTACCTGTTTCTGGAGCGGTCTTTATTAGCATTATAATTCATTTTCTTATATCTAATACATACAATATTCGCATGAAATATACTCACTTTTTCGCGCAGGTAAACAATGCTAACAGGTATAATAAAAATGCAAAATGGATATCGGTTACACTACGTATTGCATTTTTTATTTCGTGTGACAATGTGATTAAGTTCTGAAACATAATGAAACTTCAATAATGAATTTATTTTCCCAAGTTCGTATCCTAATCCGGCTATTATCTATTTAGATACTGCGATCAAGTAAATTTTCTAGAAGAGATTATGCAACAATTGTTGCAATTCTAGTGCAAAACTGCACTCACAATGACACGTTGCTCGAATTTTGACTGTTGTCGAGATCACATTTGGTAGTGCTCTGATTGAAAGGTCATCTGAGAATACAACAGCCTTCAATTTTGTTTGGTCGCATATAATTTACCGTTAAATAATTATGTACCTGCTTTCATAATGCATAATGCATAAGATCTCAGGCCTAATTATTGGCACGAGTGTTGATGTTCCGACGAGATTTTTCCTCGTTTGGTGCAATATGTTTTAATTTCAATTGTATTACTACATTTGGTTAATCCGGAATACGTTTCTATATTTTTACTAAAAGACATAGGGATAGTAATACGTTTTTTGAAAAAGGTTGTATTTTGTATCTTTAGACTGAATTGCAGGTTGATACATTTCTGTCGTAGGGAATGCATACCGATACCAAATTACAAGAAAATAAGAGTCGAAAGATGATACTATCTCGTTTCACGTCTAGCTTTAACAAGTCAGTTATTCCAAGGCAAGCATATTAATGTTTTGGTACCAAAAATATTATATATATATATAAGATTTTTGGAATGCTTGCATTAATGTCAATGTCTTGGATTATTTGCATTACTAGTAGAAGTTCAATAATGTTATTATTGTTGTGACATTGATTTTTCATTACTCATTAACAGAAAGCAATTTGGAAAAATAATTATTACACTTTGAATGATTTCCCCAGCATTTTATTTGTATGAATGATTCTTTTATGTTAGATCATAAAAAATGTCTTTATTGTCGAAATAAAGTTCCACTCAGAACATCTTTACTCATCAATAGATTGTATTTTATAAACTTAACAGAAAATCCCAAATTTAATCTGTGAAAATGATAGAATAAACCTTCCTTGGATTTATTTATTGATTAAATTTGGTATTTATTCCTTAGTTAAGAAGTTTATTGAATTTATAAAATACAATCTATTGGTGAGTTTAGATGTTATGCACCATATCGATATACGTACGTAAGGTTTAATTTAATGTACAGATCCAAGGGGAAAACTTAATGTGAAATTTGTAAAGAAAATGTGGGGTATTGGATAATCGAACCAGTTTAGTTTAAGTTCCGAGCCAGAAGTTCCAGAATCTAAAACCATTATTTTGTATAACTCATTCTTTAGAACTGAAAATGTAGTGTTTATTTATGATACGTGTATAAAGATGTGGTGGGGGATAATTAGTAAAGTATAGAATTTATTGTGAAAATCGTTATAATTTATTAGAAGTGTTCTCGTTATATTGAGGTTTTAATTTGTCATCATTATAACAAAGCATTGGCATATTGAGGTTTTCTGTACATATAAATATAACGATAAATCCGATTTTTTTTTTAGTAATACAATATTCACGTACTCATATCAATATTTTCTTATGACCATGTACAAATTTTGTAATGCGATAACGACAATAGTTCAGTTGGGTACTGACAATTCAGGAGCCAACTCCTGGATTTTATTTAAAACTGATTATAAACTAGTTTATTGTAACTGTTTCTATCATTGGCTCAAACCAATAACTATCAGTTCTAATCCAAACTATTGAACTGGTTATGAACTGACTTGTTTTAATATTTAACATCCCTATAAAAGTGGACATGTTATGTTTTTAAGAAATTTGTGTTCTTCATGGAAATTGTTAAATTCCAACGTCTCTATCAAAATCCGAAACGTTCGCCTAGTGTTTCGCTCCGAAATTTAATTTGGAAACAATTTGTAGATCAAATTAGTTTCGCCAAAACACTAACGCTAAATGTAAAGAAAACTCGCGCCATTATTATTCTCCATGTATTATAAATCATACATGTTAGTATAGCGATAGTGTCAATAATTTAGCGTTTCTCTTCGTTTTCCCTTCCTCACATCATTAAGTATTATCATTGAATTAGCTTATTTTGAATTTTTTATAAAAGGTAAGTGTCTAGTTATTTATGTGTGTATTACTAAACTAATATATAGAGATATAACGATAACAATAACGATAATGTTCATGTATTCTATAAATAAAGAAGATTATAAAAATGCTATTCAATAATAAAGTTTTACAACAAGAATTTCTAATATCTTAATCCTTCTAACCTTTGCGTATTAGAAGAGATTAAATTTTGTACACGTAACAACTGTTGATGCAATTCTACAGGCATTACATTACTCACAATTATAGGCTGTTCTATTTCAAAATCCTTAGCACCACTCAACAAAATGCTAACTTTGATTTTATGTTCTACTTTGATCAAAGGTCCGTACATTGTTGAAATAATGTCCCCTGGTGCTCTTATCAAAAGATTGCCAGAAAATTCATTGCCCTTGATTTTTGCTTTTGTCGCGTATAATTTACCCGTGAATGTCCGTGC
>CAJVPL010001346.1:0-14668 GCA_910591945.1 Ambispora gerdemannii | reverse complement strand
CCCAAACAAGCAATAGAATAGGAAAACTAGCAAACTCTGACACGAAACTACAACACACTCGCGGATAATATATTTCGCAATTGAAGTTAAAAGCGAATATATTACTCTAAACACGAACAGCGAGCAGTTGTAAAAATAACATGCCAAAATTCACATAGAAAACCTCTTCACAAAAGCTATAAGAGGCACGTTATGATAAACGTAAACGACCATGGTAAAAGTAAACAAGATGAAGATGTACTGTATTATCGCTATCAAAATTCCATTTATTGGTCAATTAAATTTAGATCACCAGCCAATCAGATTTGTTTATGTGAACAAACCAATAAGAATGTGCAAATTTTTTATCTACAAGAAATATTGTAAATAGGGTAGATGAGATGAAAAGAAGGTCAAATTTCAAAGAGGCGTGAGTTTAGAGTTTGTGTAGAGGTATGACTGAACAAGGATAAAAAATGCTAGAGCTAGTCTCACAAGAAATGGAACACGCGATCAAAATTTTCTCTGTCAATAATAATCTAAACAAAATAAACAAGTATTCATTTTAAACCTCGAAACCTTTTAGAAGTGATTGACAACAGATTACATGTATTTAACCATTTTTATGAAGCTGAGTGATTTAAATCAAAATCTTAATACTGTCCACCATAATTTACATGTATGCTATTTATTATTTATACTAAACTAAAATATTTTGTGTTAAACCAACTCTTTGGTCAATTCCAATTTGTTTTGTTCGATTATCTAAAATAGTTTATCGGATTTTTGAGAATTGATCTGGTATTCGTGTTGATTCTAATTGTAAATGGTATCATTGCTAATCAATTAAACCTCGTGTTCTTCCCAAGGGAAAATAAGCTTCATCGTATATAATAGCTTTAAAATATGCACAAATAAAATTTAAATTACATATTGAAATTTTAAGCATAGAAATTTGCCCTACCGTAAGTTTGAATCCCGAGAGTTTCAAAAGTATTCGTTAATTCAGCAACTGTTTAATCAATGTAATTTACATGAGTTTCTAAAGGTTCATATAAAATAATTTTGGGAAACCTTCAGAGATCATACGAGTTTTTTATAACCTGATTCTTTTTTATCTTTTTGATATGAAAAAGGATTATTCGAGAATTCTCCCTTAGCTAAACATAACGTTTCTTCATCTGTCGGAGTAAACTTTGTCGTAATATTAATATTTAGCCTTTTAGGGTCAGGCCGAATTTCACAATTTTTGGGTCTTGTGGCCTACAAATATGTACTTAATGTAGTTAGTATTAAAAATAACCAATTAAATTTACATTTCAATATCTAAATCTTCTATTTCATAGGTCAATTTTTAGATTTATGTATTCAAGTTACACATGCCGAATTTGCCGAATCAATTGCTGCGCAAAAAATGCAATAGCACCCTAGTTTGGATATTTAACCATGTGCTCAAAATCACATGTCTAAATTTATGAGATTGGAGTATTACTAAGATACCTTGCAAGATCAAAGTAAACATGTGAAAGGAAATAGTATAAAGGAAAACTCTGTTATTACTCTTTTTGATTCCACTTTTAAAGGATTTGGTACTGAGAATATATTCTTGTACAGATAAAATTGCAGCTAGTATATGAAATTCTTCTATACCAAATATATCTAAAAATATCTAATATAATTATTGATTAACTAAGAAAACAAAATAAAAATAACTATTAGTCAGCATAACCAAAATTCTTTCTCTGCTTTATTTGACACAACAGAAACCTAAATTCACAACAAATTAAAATATTAAAAATAAACTAAACAAAATAATCATTCCTTGATTTTAGTTGATAATTGTTTTTCAATTCCTTTTAAGAAATAATAAATCTTATATGCATTAATAAATTATAATAATTAATCAAAGTTAGTTTAGTTATCTGCTTGTTTTAATTCAAAAGATAATAATAGTGATACTTTCATTTGTTATACGTCGTTTCAGAATTCCAAAACGACGTACGTCATTTCGGAATTGACGTGAATTCCGAAACGACGTATAGCAGTCACGTCATTTTGGAATTCTGAAACGACGTACGTCAATTCGGAATTGACGTGAATCCCGAAACGACGTATAACATTAATATCAACGTTAAATGATGACAAATACATGTACATGTACATGTAAATGAGATACTCGTAAATAATACGAGACATTTATCGTTATCGTTATTATCATTAGTTTGACTTCCTTCTGTGTGTGTTAAAGAAGAGCAACATCAATTTCTATGACAGAAAGCAAAAAAAAGATACCTTTTTATGACTCCTATTGTTGTGTGAAATATAAAGGTACTTTTTAATGCTTGTTGTAGGCGTTATGAAAAATTTTACGGGACAGAGATATGGTATTACCGTTTATTTTGCCCGTGTGTATGAGATTATAGCAAGTAAAGATGACAATTCCGTAAATGTACTCTAAAAACAGTACACATAGAAGAGTTAAATTCTAGATGAATAACGATAAATAAAATGTAATAATAATGGTTAAATAATAAATATAAGGATAAATATACGTGCAAACACAGAGAAATCAAAGTCATTTTTGGTGTTTGTGCTTAACTCGAAACACAGTTATAATTACTAGAATATGTTTTAGACCAAAAAATATAATTTTGCTATTAATTGAATAAAGAATAATTTGATACATATAAGTTTCATTTAATAAAGAGCATGTTATTGGAAGTGTTTCAGTATAAAGTGGTAGTTGTTCTTGATATAAATTGGGTCATCATAAAGATCAAGTCACTTACAAATCATTAAATTTGACAACTCAAAGACAAGATTAAAAGCTAATATTTAAACTTTATTATTTGTTTAATAATATTATTAATATTAATACTTTGTACGATATCTATTCGCAGCAATAACTGTGGCCATTCGATCGGGCATACTGTAAATAAGCTTTCAATAGTATTTGGATGCAAGATCCTTCCAAGCCACTTTTACGCATTGTTCTGTGAGACTAGATGGTGCAGGGGGATCGTCGGCGAACAGCATCTTTCACTTCATTCCATAAATTTTCTATGGGTTCAAATCGGGACATTGAGGAGGCCCAACTAACATCTTGATTCCAGAAGCTTCGCGAACGGCTGTTGCAAACTTTGACCTATATGGTGTTGCATTGTCCTCCTGAAAAATACCACCACTACATGGAAAAACTTGTGTAAGGTAGGATCTTTTTATTTTGAGTATCTGAAATAGCTAATACAAATGCAAAATGATTTTAGAGGATCTTTTGATGACCCACTGTATCTTATCTTAGTTAATTTCTGTTTTGCTTACCAAATAATGAATTAAAAGTAATAAAAGTCTGTTCCTTTGTACAGTACGCGTTGATACATTTTGTGTGTGTAGAGTATAAAAAAGAGCCTTTTAAAAGTCTGTATATTTCATAATTTGCTTTAGCACAATGGCGATAAACAAATCGATTTAGATTTACAATTGATTTTTTATCTTGTTCTCTCAAAAGCCTTCTACAGTTTTTTTGCTTCTTAATTTTTTATGGAGTATATGGTTTGTTCTTTGGATATTTTTAACCTCATCAGCTAGTACTCCAACCGGGTCGGGTCCAATCCGTGACCCGACCCGGAACGCACATTTCGGGTCGGGTCGGATTGGGGTCAAACCCGACACGAAATATTTCGGGTCAGCCTAAAAAACGTTATTTCTCGTTCAATATTAATCAGAATTAAACGAAATTTTGTGGGTATATACACAATTGCATTCAGAATAACTCTACTTAAACACAAAATACAAGTGTCTTAGTACAAGTAAAAGTTATTAACGAAAAACTATTTTACGATTTTCGGATCAAACCCGATCCGAATCCGACCCGACCCGAACAGTGCTTTATCATCAGCAATTTGTTGAAAAGATTTTTGATACGCAGTTGACTGCTTCATAAAATCTTTCTGGGTGAAGATTTGTTGTCAAAGTTTTTCTACCCTCTTTAAACTGTCTGATCCGTAATCTGATAGTATTGTTTGAACACCATAAGCAATTATCAATTCATTGTATTTTTTGCAATGATTTATTGTCGTTTTTTCTAACCAACAAAAATCGAGTATCAGAATGCATTATAATTGATTTGAACCATTTGTTTCGGTAGTAATTGTGAATCATCAAATCGTGATTTATCAGATCAATTATTTATTTTTTATAAGTGGATTTTGAATTAAAATATTTAATAATTGCATAAAGGACATCTCATTGAATTTTTCTATTGAATATGTGAATTTGATATATGCTAACTAAATGTTGCTCACAAAATTTCTGGGAAATTTTTGTGATTATGAAAATGAAAAAATAAATATGAACAGCTTTTTTTTAACTAAAATTTAAAATACGAATATATTTTTTCAAAATCAAAAGATTAACCAGCTCTCCTGCTCGATCATGACCATTTACATGCGCTTTTTGATACCAATTTAATGCTAAATCAAGATCTATTGGAATTCCGAAACCGTATTGGTAACATTGAGCCAATTTGAATTGAGAAATATTCAGCCCAGATTCGGCGGATCTTAAGTACTATTCAAATGCTTTTTTCTCGTTTCTATTTGTTCCATTTCCTTGAAAATAGCATTCTGCAAGAAAATGCTGAGCAATGCAAGCATCAAAGCTTTCTGACTCTGCCGATGTTTGGAAACACGAAAATGCTTTCTGTAAATTTCTATTAGTTCCCTCGCTGTAATAGTAACATCTACCAAGATTGAATACTCCAGTACTGTTAATTTTTGAAGATTCTAAAAATAATTCAAATGCTTTTTCTGCATTTCGTTGTGTTCCTATACCATTTCGATAAAACCAACCAAGATTAGATTGTCCAGTAGCATCTCCACCCTTTGCTGATTTCAAATACCACTCAAATGCTTTTTTCTCATCTTTTTGTGTTCCCACACCATTTCGATAACACCAACCAAGATTGTTTTGTCCATTAACATTACCACCCTCTGCTGATTTCAAATACCACTCAAATGCTTTTTTCTCATCTTTTTGTGTTCCAATACCATTTCGATAACAAAAACCAAGATTGTTTTGTCCATTAACATTACCTCCCTCTGCTGACTTCAAATACCACTCGAATGTTTTTTTCTCATCTTTTCCGATTACATGAAAATAATATCCTAGCAAGAATTGAGCTAAAGAATTGTTGACACTTGATAACTCTGCATAAATTTTCAATGCTAATACAACATTCTTTTCAACTATGAACCCAGTTTGAAAAAGAAACCCTAAAAGTAGCTTATGTTGAGTATTAGTTTCCAAATAGTTCTGAATGTCAAAAGAATTCTGATTGTATAAGTTATAATACGATTGTAGTTCGGCACCTATTTTATCTAAATCTTCCCCTTTTTTGAGTAAATTATTTAATAGAGTCACTAATTCGTCAATAATTTTATAATAATCATTTGACATCTCCAATTCGATTTGATTTTGTTTCTCCGCCGAATTGTTTATATTTTCTAATTCTATCCGATTTTGTTTCTCCGAGTTGTTTTTGTTTCCATCATCTTCGGCGACCAAATTAATATCCAGAGTAATAGCGTCTGAATAGTCTTTAATAGCTAAATCATCTGGTTCTTCTGAAGCTAAAGTAGACGAAACGGTTGGCCATTCTATTTCTTTAAGTTGTTTGTTTATTTCATAGATATCTGGACGATTTATTGGTACATCATTCCAGCATACCTGATAAAGCTTAGCGTATTTATGTGGAGTTTTGCGGATTATTTTTTCTTTTTCTGACGAAGAACAAAAAGTACACCCATGTTGGTAAATGGGAGAACGACCGCTGGAAATAACCCAAAATAGCACACCAAGGCTGAAAATGTCAGATTTATCATTCCGTCTAAAGTTGGACGTATCTCTTAGAAATGCGGGATCGATATAACTTATTACGCTCAAATCTGTTTTCGAGTCATTTGAAAGCTTTGAATAGACTAAATCAGAAATTATTATTTTTCCTTTATGAACAAGTATATTATTGTGATTCTATTAATAAATGAAAAGTTTAACATTAACGTTAGTATTTATAAAATTAATTAAGACTCGCTATAATGAAAATCTATAAAATTACCAAATCTCGATGAATGATGCCTGCATCATGAATACACTTTACTCCTTTAGCGAGTTGTTTGGCAAAGCTCAATTTATCATTACCACTCATTTTATTGAAATTAGTGTTTAAATATTGCATCAAGGTTCCGTCGTTAGCGTATTTCGAAACAAGCATGCATCTCTCAGAAATCGGATCTAAAAAAAACATTTTTTATTAAAGAGATTTTTAACAAAAGATAAAAATAATATATTTACCCTGGGTAATTCCGTAAAAGCTAGCAATGTTTTTATGATAATTAATTTGAATAAGAACTTTCAACTATAAAATGAAGAACGATTAATACTAGCAAGTCATAAGTAGATTTTTTTCAACTCTTAAATAAGTTACCTCTTCAATAAATTGGTTGCTAATTTTTTTATTTTTTATGTAAAGGCATTTTAAAGCAACAATTATATCTTCGTCTTTTAACTCGGCTTTATAGACTTCACCGAACGCTCCATTGCCGATTACTTCTTTTTCAGAGAACTTATCAAAATCAAAAATTTTATTTGTTTTTTTTAATTTAACGTATCTCAGCAAGTCATTTTCAGTATGCGAAGACATTGTTTCGTTGTTATCGATGTTACGCATGTACAGTATGTATTGCTGTGGTTACGATTCGTTGGGGGTGAATTGAGATTTTTACTGCAACAAGACTTTCGGGAGAAACTATTAGACTGGATGGAGTTTATTTCGTTATCTAAAGTCTGTGCTGATATCTACGAATATCGTCAGTTGATTTTGGGAGAGAATATTGATGTGTTTTATGTAGGTGTTTTGGGGGAAATTTCGATCGTTGTTTTTATAGCTAAAAGCCTCGTAAATAAAACTGATAACAATCGTTGCTTTTTCTAGATAACAAAAATCTAATAACAATTACGTACACAAAAATGACTTTCACCATAATATCAGATTTCACATGAATACGGTTTCGCGAAAACGATGCCTTTTTTGGTACAAAGGACCTAACGATCAAACAATATAACGATTAAACAATATAACGATTAAAGTGAGGGAAAGGGGGAAAGAGTTTTACAAGCAATATTCTAATTAGAGAGAATAATGGTACACAAGTATTCAAGTTTTGATTTTTGCTTGGAGAAGAATTGTACGCAATTTCAATTCTTTTCTTTATTCATAGCACATAGGCCGTTCTTTTATACATTTTTTTGTATTATGACATTTGTTACTTTTAATATTACTTTAGCTATTAATAAAAATGTTTATAACGGACACTTTGTTGTGGTTTCGTTTTTGTTTGGGCGAATTGGGGATTTCTACCGCAACAAGATTATGGGAGAGATCAATAGACTGAATAGTTGTTTCTTTCAGTATCTAGAGCCGTGCCGATACCTATGGACATTGTTGATTATGTTGATTTGGGGGAGAAATTATATGTTTTAGGTAAGTGTTCGGGGGATTTCTCTATTGTTGCTTTTTATAGATAAAAGCCTTAAACTCTTAAAAATATTAATAAGAATTGTTGCTTTTTCTAGACAAAAACCTTAAATAATCACACTAGAACGATTTCTCAATAATAGTACGACTTAACAATACGAATTTACACGAAAACAATGTCTTTTCTGGTGTAAAGGACCTAACCAACAAGCAATACGATATCACGATTAACGTGGGTAAAAGGGGAAGAGTTTTACAAGCAATAATTTACTTAGAGGGAGAATAAGTTTAATTTGCTTGGAGAACCATTGTACGCAATGTGAATTATGTCTTTATTAGTAGCCCGAAGGCCGTTCTTTTATACAATTTTTTTGTTATTACAAGCTTTTACCAATTGTTACAATAAGAACTATAGCAATCGTAGAGTTCGTTAAAAAGAACACTATACTATCCAAGGGGCACTATATTTCCCTAATAAAGAAATATCACATTGTTTTGCTGAAGAACGTGCTATAACAATTTACAAAAGGGGGTTCTTTGATGAAAATACGTGTCGAAAACTGATGAGAAAATGCTGTAAATATGATAAGGCGTTGGGGATTGTTGGAAAGCGATGACGAATGCTGTAAAATATACCGAAAAAGAAACTTCATTGTTTTGTCAATGAGGTAAGATTTACCGAATATGGACAGCAACGTCGTCAATCGTGAGGGAATACTGTCACGGGTGGGTCGTGATTAGGCGTAATCGACGATTTTACCTGCAACAATGGGTTGGGTGAGTGATTAGACTGGTATTCGTTCGTTTCTAATTCCTGTGCCGATATCTACGGATATCGTTCAGTATGACGGTAGAGAGGGGAGTTTGGATGGGTCGGGTTTTTTTTTAGGTGAGATGGTTTCGAGTTTTATGTTTTATGTGTGGTTTATTGACAATATTCTTCTTATTAACTTCCAAACGTAGATTTTCTAGCTAAAGGCCTTAAACTGTTCAATTACAAAGCGCTTTTTCAATCAATCAATCAATATGCCGTTAACAATATCAACGCCTTTTCTGGACTAAATTAATTCTGCGTCTTTATTAACATCTGCGAGGACTATATATACATCTTTTTGGGTTACATTATGAAGTATTGTTTCGGAACTTGTTGCATAATGCACTCTATTGTTTAGGAGAGAAATTAAGATTGAAAAAGAAATAGAAAACAAGAGCAAGATCAAAAGCGAAAATAAAAGCGAGATCAAAAGCGAAGTTAAGATAAAAAACAAAAGCGAAATTAGAATATAAAACAAAAGCGAGATAAAATAGAAAACAAAAGCGAAATAAAGATATAATTTTAAAGCGAAATTAAACTAACGAAATCGGGTTAGGCGGATTTTACCAAAATTGAGAGATTAGCGTTAGCGAAATAATTCTTAACCCGTAACAATACAATACTAACCTTAGAATTAGCGTAGTAATTGGTATAGTATCCCGTAATTAGTATAATAATCCGAAAACTGTATAAATAGAAGAAGTGTAAAGAGTCTGTGAAAGACATGCTCTGATCAATAAAAGTGCCAACTTGTAAAATATACTTACTTGTTTACAAATCTTTCCCCTTGATCATCTTCAAAGCTTGTGTACAAGTAGTGGAAGACCTTTACTGTAAATAAGCCATACCTTGATTTTGTAATTTTATTTTTTTTTTGTTGGCCGCATTAATAAGTCCAACCCTTTTGTTTTAAGCGCTTTTGATATTTGTGAATATTTGATTCAAGTTTTGTAGGTCGTATCAATAAATACTACTTGTTAGTTTAAAGTCTAGTTAGTATTTATCTGAAAAATACCTTTGTTTATTTAAAGACCCCCACCTTTTATCAGTGTTGATTTTTGTAAAAATCATCACAGGAGACCTTTAGAACTTTAAGAGAACCCCTCTTTTAGTAGATCATTCGTCTAACTCATAATTAACGTGTTGTGATCTATTCGCCGGTTGAACAGACTTTCGAGGAGACATAACAGTATGTTTGCAATTTTTCTCACTAACATAACAAGAAGTTTCTATCAGCTTCTGTTTTCTACGTCGTTGTATCGCTTTTTTTTGTTCTACGCTTCTCGCGTTCACTCACTCTCGCTCTACTCAAGCTATCAGGAACAAATAACAATAGCATCATATACTAACTGGAAAGAAAAATCCATCAACTTAGTTTCGAATCGCTTTCAAGGAACCGTGATCGCATGATATAGAAATTTTCTGAGGGTATCAAAAAAGTGGCGTTATAATTGTTTACTATGATGCGACAAATGGAAGCTGCGGCGTAAAGGGCGGTCTAAAATAACCTGGTACAATCATATAATATATAAATATATACTATAATCCACAACCAATCAACAAACATTCCTGTATTCCATTCCCAGTATCATATTCAGCAGAGAAAAATGACCGAGTTTATTTTACTACCGCTATTGAACTTTTAAGTTGACTAGCTAAGGATAGAGAAAAACCAGTAAAAAGTTCGAGTTTATTTGGGAGGACTCTCCTTCTCGCTCTACTCCATGCTCTCGCTCTTCTTGTCCGATCAGAAACCAATCACTATAATTTTCAATAATGGCGGCAAACAAACCCTAATCCTCGAGCCACTAGCGCTATTCAATAAAATCAACGAGATCGATGAAATCAAAGAAAATGAAGAGATATCGGTCGGGTGTCATAATTGCACTAAATGGAAACTAATTTAAAACTTTTATACTTATTGACCTAAGAATCTAAAAACATTAGATCGATATTAACTGTGTTTTGATTAAAAGCACAATGACCAAAAACGCTTCTATTGTTTATCAACTTCTTTACGTTTACACATCTTTTTATTGTTTTAACACTTTCTAATTTACTTTTTTCATGTGTATTAGAGTATAATGTCATTTTTGTTAGTTTCTTGATTCTAGCAATTACATGCGCTTTATATTAATTTTCAATGTTTATCGTATGCTTATTAATAGCATCTTTAAAGAGAATTGTCATCATAATTTATTGGGTCAATAAAAGACGAAAAATAAAAACTTCTTTTAATTCATACAAAAAACACGCACAAATAATAACGATAACGATAGTGATAAAATTCTATTTATTGGAATGATCCGAATCGATTAGCTTTTATCCTGTAAAAAATAATCAGGCAAAAATCCGGCTTATAGGGTATTATTTACACACACAAATAGAAATCATAGCGATTAACGATATTACTGCATTGGCCAAAATAAAGAATTGATATTGCTAACGAGCAAAAAAATAAAAACTGTCATCTTCGTCTTCGTTAATGGTTAGAAACCGCGATATCAGAAAATAAAATAAAATTTTTTGATTATAAAGGGTTATGTAATTGGAAATGGAGCGTTTGGTGAAGTATATAAATCAAAATTGGAAAAAGACGGACAAACGTTCGCCTTGAAATGCCTTTACATAAAAAAAAAGGTCAAAGGGAATTCTTGTGGAAAATTTATTAACGAAGTACTTAATTTAATATTTAACTTTTAATTTACAAAACTTCTACTCGCTCTTATCGTTATCGTGATCAAAATTAATCACAATTCAAATATGAAATCACTAAGATAAAATAAAATTTCTGAGTACGGTGGAACTCTTCAAGAGTATTTCGATACAAATCTTGCGAAATTGAGTGGCAATGATAAGCTCTATCTCGCTAAGCAACTCGTACAGTTATGGGTGATTTCGAGCCTTTCATCCAATAATGTGGATATATTCATCAAAATATTCTTGAGAAAGAAATTACAATATTTGGAGCTCCCCTAAATATGTCAAACTCTACAAGAATGTTGGGACAATACACCAGCAAATCACCCAGCAATAAATAACGTAAATCAAGGGCTAAAAGAAATAGTTTGGTCGCCACAAGAATCTTCTGTTTTCGTATCTATTTAAGTTCAGATTCATTATGTGAAAAAATCCCAAAAAGTTATCTGAAACTATTGCTAAACAACTTTGACTACACAAGAGATGGTTGACGTATTGGCAGATCGTTACAATCAAACATTGTTATTTTATAATAGCACAGCAAGCAGAAATCAAAATATGACAACTATTTTGATTCAATGGATGTATGCATTAAAAGATCAACAATTGATAAATTTTCCATTGCAATTAGGTACTTGGCATTGCCAAGATGCTCTCCTCTTCTCGCCCAACAAGCTAAAAAGAACTGACTTCAATGGGCAAACAATCATCTCAATTATTACTGGTGTAAGCTTGTGTTTTCTTATGAGAAAACCTTGCAATTATCTTGGCATGATCACATTCCGAAAAATGATTGTATGGTGAAGCATCCGTTTAAGGGTATAGAGAATGATGCCATCAAAATGTGTTGATCATCGGCAAAAAAAAGTGCATAGATATCGATATGGCTTCCAAACTGATACAAATTCTTCTCTCTACTCTTGTTAAACTCTAAGTTTTTCAATTGTTTGAGCAATTTACTTGCAATAAATCTTCGAATAAAATTGTTAGTTTCAAAGGTGTTAGAAATGATATCAAAAATAGGAATGATTTAAGAAAATATATAAACCTTTTTTTATTCACGACGGAATTCTGAAGTCTTTTAATTTCTTCGATGATGATATATTTATTGTTATTTTTTGTTTTTAGGTAACTTGTTCAAAATAGTTTTGAGAAAATTTATCCGCAGTATTATTTGAATAAAGATACGTTAGTTTTCGAATGCTATAGGAATGATGTCATCAAAATGTGATGATCATTGCTATTTTTGAAAAGATTTTGAATAACGATAAAACTTTTCTTTTTTCGACGGAATTTTAATTCTTTCCGCTTCTTCGGTAAAAGTTTACCTATTAATTATTTTAGTTTTGAGATAATTTATTTATACCATTTTTAAGAAAAATGGTAATAAAGTTTCCGCAGCACTTTGAATCTATCGTTATATCTTGATCATCCGTAGGAATCCTGATTAAATCTAACAACATACGTACTCAAACAAAATCCCGAAACAGAATCCTGACGTTTAAAAATTGAAAACATGACATTAAAAGAAGTAAGCCACCGGTGCCAATACGCATAACGCTAATCTTATGTGAGATACGATAGTATTGGATTTACCAGCCATTTCCGTTTGAAAATGCTTCCATGAACCACAAAATCGCAACAATAATTGCACCAATAATATCAGCTCGATCTAACTAAAATCGCAAACGGTAACTCAGAGGAATCATAACTGACTACAAATTTGGAAACTTGTGACGACTGGGACGCCGACGAAAATTGCCAACAAGCAGGAAAACACAAGCTACAGATCTACTACGATAGGAAATCCACCGCTAAAAACATATATGCCAAAATCTGACTGGAAGAAGCTGCATTTATTAACGAAGAGTATAAGCACAAAATATGGTCAACCAACAACAGCAAACTGAATGGAAAACGTCGCCCGACCAAAAATAACAGCAGCAACGGGGACTGTATATATGTACTCTGATTTGTAGCGTTAGATTATCATCATCGTTATTACGTATTAGAAATCAATCACGTTTACAAATACATGTAATACATGCACATAAAAATCTTTCGACTTTTTCCCATGCATTATTATTACGTGTATTTTTTCTAATGTCAAAGTGGGCTAATGCACTTGTTCAACAAAAGCGATAGAATTACTTATAAACGTCCTAATGGCAGTTGGCTAGTTAGAGAAATTAAAAGGCTTTATGTATTAGACATTCATAAGGAGTTTCGTGAATTTCAGTTGGACAAAGGTTTTGATAAAAATATTGAAATTTCGGATATATTCACGTTAAAAATCTGGATAGCACCTGGATTCCACTATACAATTTATACAAAAACAAGTAATCATTGTTACAAATTAATAATTGGTGAAGAAAATCAATGACTAATTTTTCTTTGGGAGGATTATGAAACTGATGAAACGTTTTCAGAAATAAAAAAGAATTTTTAGGATTTCATTTATTTATTCGACAAAACAAACTTCAAAACATGTCACTTCATTCTCTTTTGGGTCTTTTTCATTTGGAAACTACTAAACTCTTGCAAATAGCACTTCATAATGTTTTTCCTAATCTATATCCGTCTATGGCATCAACGACTCTTTCACAATCTGATTCTTCTTTTAAAAAACTTCAATCTGCTATCAAAAGGAAAATACTCTTATAAATAGTATTCAAAGAAAAAAACGAGAAGTTGATATGATATTATATGATAATACTGATGACGAAGAGGAACATATTTAATTTGGTATTCATTTAGAAAAAATCTTGTCACCATTAAGTATTCAAGCATTAATGTTGAAATATAATGCACTATACACAGCTAATCGAACAATTAAATGATTAAAAGAAAAAATTACTAAGTTTACAAATAAAAAAGATGGTGAATTAGAAAATTTTAATGACATTCAACAACGGATAAAAAATTAGGCACAACTTTGTTCGTCAATACACAACAGTATCTGTCACTTATTCTTTCTAGTCCATGTGATAATTCTATTTTAGAATATGAAAAAATTCATGTATCATCAAACATACCAATCAAGCACCAGCAATTAATATTTCGCATTTGGTAGCTGGTGCCACATTAGCAGGTGGAATGAATCGACAGGCTTTTCAAACAGCATTGTCATTATCGATCTTATTATCTATATCAATCAGTCATGTTTAATGGAACTATTCAATTTGCTAAAGAAAATACACGTGAAACACTATTAAAAGTTTTAGATCATATTGAAAAAAATCAACTTTCTATTAAAAAACTTTCTCTTGGTTTTGATGTATCTTGGTCTCACTCTCGTTGCACAAGCGAGTGGTGAATTTATTTTTCTTGATATACATGTATCTGGTAATTTTTAAATTTTGAATATTTTTGTAATTTTCAATTAATTATTAATTTAATACTTTGAATATAGAATACATTCACAAAAGAAATAAAAGTTAATGATGGTAAACCCACCCGATTTGGTTATGATAAAAACAGCCAATAAGAATGCATAAATTTTTGATCAACCCAGAAAAATACAATTTTCCGAAAATACGCAATTTTTACCAAATCGGGACACTATCAGCTTTTTCGTGAGAAAAATTAATAATTAATATCAATATATATAAGGGCTAATTTCGTTTTCTTTCATCGTTGTC
>CAJVPL010001345.1:0-14672 GCA_910591945.1 Ambispora gerdemannii | reverse complement strand
TTTAATTACATTTCATCATTTTTTGATTACTTTTCATCATTTTTGATTATATTTCATCATTTTTACTTTTCATCATTTTTTTAATTACTTTTCATCATTTTTTAATTACTTTTTATCATTTTCTGATTACTTTTTATCATTTCTGATTACTTTTCATCATTTTTAATTACTTTTTATCATTTTTGATTATTTTTTATTATTTTTGATTACTTTTTATTATTTGTTTTATTCTTTTATTAAATTAATTTATTTTAATTAGTTACTATATTTTAAAGTTGTATTTTCAAAAAATTTATAAATAGAGATACTGTCTGAGTCTTAATTTGACATATTATAAATTGAAAAATATGTTGTAACTGAAAATAAAAATCTCTCTTAACAAAAACCTTTCTCCAAATACTTCCTGTCTCTCATATTTTCTTTATACACTTCAAATCTTGTGTATAAGTGATCTTATATTGTATTAAACCTATCAAATTACTGATGGATTTATATTATATTGCATTGAGCAAATCGTTATTATTAACTTTGGGCTTTATATTGTATTGTGCTGAACAAATTGCTGTTATTGAATTATCGAGATTTATATCATATTGTGCTGAACAAATCGCTGTATTGCAATTATTGAAATTGGATTTATAAGTATTTTACTTTTTGTTATTTGAATTTTTAATTATTAATGAATATTCCTCACTTGTAAGAAGAACAAAGTGAAAGAGTCTTTGTTATTGTTATTACTAATTATATTATCTTAAGTTTTAGAAAGCTTTACGTTAGTATAGAATTCCTCTTTAAATCTCCTTTATTATTCCTTTATTCTCTCTTCCCTTTGGCCTTTACTCTCCCACAACTCTTCTATATTATTATTTCTTTTCAAGTAAATACAATTTTCATAGAAATTGGCATAGGTCTTAAATATCCTTCTTTTCTTTTTAATATTTTCTTTATTACTTTATACCCTTTCCCAATCCAGATTTTTGTTTGTAAACTAATTTAACAATTATGAACAAACTTGTAATAATATATAAGTTGAAAGTTATATTTTTTATCTAATTTAACTCAAGTTATAATATATTAATTCTCTCAATCTATAGAACAATATTATGTATATTATCTGAACTATATTCTTACTATAATTGTACATCTCTCAGCTCTCTCATATAACTTTCTGTATTTTATTATATATAACACTATGACACTATTCTTTATTCTTTGACATTATAAGCTTTATATATATTAGATATTAAATTTTTATCACTACATTGATTACTATATACTTCTAATTCTATACTACTAGTACTGTTCATATTATAAGCATAAATAATGAATCATATATCTATATTTTTAGCTATATTACTTCTATTATCTTCTATTTTAATATTATATAATTTCTTAACTAATATTGAATTATATTTACTAATTTCTAAATACAAATCTAAATATCTATTAAAGTTATTTATCTCATATAAATTCTTATTCTGATACTTTTTTATATATTATTTAGTATTACTAATAATATTCAAGATACTAGCATATTTATTAAATAATTTACTAATGTTGACCTTTCTTAATTTTATTATATATTTTAATAAAATTTATCATACAGATAGTATTATATTCAGCATTATATAGTTTATGAACTATATGATCACAATACTATTCAATATAATATATCATTCCATTTACTTCTATAGATATATTTGATAATTTCAAGTTACAGATATTTCTGATAACTAAACTAATAATTAATATTAGATTTATATATTATAAAATATCTATAAATCAGTAATTTTTTATAGATATAATCAAAATAATAATAATAAAACCAAGAATTAGTATAAGTTAACATTACTATCAAATTAATAGATTAAATTATTGGTATTTAATAGAATTTGTTACTTACCAATAGTAACTAATTACTGGTAAATATTGATTCTTATTGTTTACTAGTTTGCAAACTAGATTTCAGATAACAAAAACCATATCAAATAATAATTACTTATATAGTTAATTTCTACGTTAGAAATATCTATTAATTAACAGATATGATATTTATTTATAGCTCCTTAATATTGTTAATATAGTAACAAAGATCTAGTGTCTAATGTATATAAAATTTATAACGTCAAAGAATAAAAAATAGTATCATAATTCTATATATAATAGAATACAAGAAGTCATATGAGAGAGCCAAAAGATATGTGATTACAATAAGAATATAGCTCAGATAATACTCATAATATTATTCTATAAATTAAGAGAATTAGTATGTCATAACTTGAGTTAAGTTGAACAGTAAGTATAACTTTCAACTTATATATAATATATCAAAGTGTAGATTTATATATCTACGTAGTCTACAAGTGTATAGATCGAGGATAAATATATATTTACGTATAGTATCTGTTTAATCATTATATGACTGATCAGACTCTAATACATCAATAATATTTAGAGTTAGTAAATTACCAGTTGATGAATATTTGATGATGTAGCTGTTCATCCAAAACACCAAAATAACGAACTGACAATAATGACGAGGCAGATATTTATGAGATAGGCAATAAGTACCAGTTACATCTGGATTGAAATCTGAGTAAATGGATGTTATTCAATGAGCAAGCAGTCTATGTACTTTTTCTATCATTAACATTCATCAGATCATCAATAATATAATATTGCATAGAAAAAGTAAAGATCCTATCACCCCCAAATGTGGGTGATTGTACTTATGAAATAATTAGTAGATCAACTGATCATCCAGGTAGATTAGTTGAAATGTAGATTCTACCTGTCAATTTTCTGAGTTTTTCTGCCATGAAAATTATCAGATATGTAATGTGCTAGGTGTAAGTGACACAGTATTACTGTAGATATGTCTAGATGTGGTAAATACAATTCATCGTGAGAACCAGCTCTACGATTGATTCTCATAGCAATGTTAAGAGATCACAGACGGATGTCATATTTGTCAATTAATAAATATTTTGATGTGGAAATCAGCTATATAAGCAGTTGCTGTTTGATATGGTTTTTGATATATGAAATTTAGTCTGCAAACTAGTAAACAGTAGGAATTAATATTTACTGGTAATTAGCTACTACTGGTGAGTAACAAATCCTATTGAATACCAATAATTCAACCTATTGATTTGATAGTAACTGTTAACCTGTACTAATGCTTGGTTATCGTTGTTGCTATTTTGATTACGTCTATGAGAAATTGCTGGCCTTAGATATTCCATAATATATAAATCTAGTATCAAGTATCGGTTTAGTTATCAGAAATGTCTGTAACTCGTTATTGGAAGGAATTATCAGGTGTATCTATGGAAGTAGATGGAGTGACGTATCCTATTGAATGGTGGTATGATTTGATCTCCAGTGATCCGATTCGCATTGACTAGAAAAATCGAATGGTATTATTTTTGTTCGAATCGGATCATTGGAGGCCAAGATATCACGTTCTAAATTGGCTGCTGATTAATTTTTGTTAATGAAGCTGCTACTTTAAGACGCAATATTTCGACATCCAGTGATCCGATTTGAACCAAAATACTACTATTCGATTCGTCTAGTCGAGGCGAATCGAATAGTAGTATTTTGGTTCAAATCGGATCATTGGACATCAAGAATTAGATTATTGAATATTGAGATGTGTGTTATGAAATAACTGATTATATTTGTCACGTGAAAGTTCATGAGCATACAATATCCGATATAGAAGCTCTACCAACCTATAAAAAGTATCAATGATCAGCATTTGTAATGTTCTTTGTGCTCGGAAAAATTTGGTGCATTACACATGATCTACGGAAAGTTAAGGGGGGCGGATACTTTTGGCCACGACTGTATATATATTTTTTTAAAAACAAAAGCTATTCACGAATTCCTCGGCCTTCACGATCTATAAATCATATTACACAGTCAAGAACTCCATTAAACAATATTTCTAATCGATATTCTCTCCAAACCCTCAAGATATAATGAAATTCATTATTATTATCATTATTTCTGATATTTAAGGATATCGATATGTAATAATCATGAATCATGTGAATATAAATATTAAATGTGATAATACTATCGTTACGTATTATGGGAAATTTTTCACTGGTGTATACATAGTATCCATGGGATAAATGTATTTCTGTCGGACAAATTGATCAACTGACCAGATTTCACATTTGGTTTCTCACCAGATAGAATTGCTTGAAAACATTTTCAAGAGTCATTTATTTCACTGATAATTGATTTTAACAATGAAGCAGGTGGTTGAGCAGGTGTTTGATCTTGTCGATAGTGAGCTCCGTTTGCAAACCAATGTGGTGTTCCAGTTTGAGCACCAGCTGGTGTACGCCATGAAAGGAGAGTTTCTGGCGCAGGCTGTTTCTGTATGTTTACTCTCTCAATCAATCATTTTATGAAACTTGCTACCATTAAATCTCGTTATTATGTTGCCGTTATCAAATTCTATCTTTTCATGATTCCGTGAAAATTTACGTATATATTTTCTTTGTCATAGACTCTTTCATGTGGCGGTGCGTTAGTGGCACAAATTACCGAACAGCAAACAAAGCCGGTGTTGTTATTCCAAGCACCGAACAACGCCATAACGTTAGGTATCGGCGAGCTGAACAAGATCATAAAGAATTTAGCACGGAACGCCGGTGTAATGAATCAACAGTTGTTTGATAAATTCAAGGTGTTGTTACGAATGGAGGCTGGGTGTCAGGTCCAATTGCCTAATGGACAAGTGGTGAACATTTTTGGCCCAACCAAGGGTTTCAAGTGCCCGGAAACGTGGCAACAATCGATGATACGGCAGATCAACACGCTCGTCCGGTATATACGGAACGATTTGGGGTTCAAGGTAATAATAATGTTTATTATATAATCAGCTTGTTGTGCGTTCCTACTGGTAAATCAGTCTTCTTTGAAACTAGGCACCGCATATACTTGCAATCGTGTTGTCGCTATTATTGGTATCCTGGTCGGTCATCGATCTGTGCAACATTTACGAAGAGTGCAAGATCAAGGATGACCTGACGGAAGCCGACAAGCGAGAGTGCTTTGAGCTTCTCAACAGTGTAGAAGCAATTTTGATTAAAATCTGCGACGAGCTGAAGTTCAGATTTAATGTCCGTCTTAACGGTAAGTGGAGAAGATGATTTTCTTGGCGTTAGTTGTTTCGATAATGATAGCTTTTATTTAAACACTTTCGCAGAACTTTTGAAAGCCCTGGTCTTGGAAACTACAAAACTTATCAGTAAGATCGACAGAACGAACGAGGAAATCAAGGAGAGGATCAAAATATTGAAGGAACAAGAGTTCAACCGTACGATGGCACTAAATATATTTGCAGCGTAAATAAAAATACTCAGAATGCTTTGCTTGTTAATTAAATGATTTTTCATCTTAATTTTTTTGTGCACTTGGTGTAAAAATTTTCGACACAGGGTCTCCGGAATCATCGGCATGTTCACATACATGAACTGGGGCAGTTTGAGTACGTCAAACGTAAGCGACATTTTAACAAAGCTGTGTGTTGTTCCCAACTCATTCAATTTAACTTAATCCTGCAACCTTTTATTTGGCTAGCGGACAGTCGGAATAATCGGCGGTGGAGCCACTACTGGTGGTGCAATCGCCATGGCGATATCGGTGAATAGGCTGATGCAAGCACAAAGAAAGCAGGAAGAAGTGCTGAATAATATGGAGAACTTGAATGCGCAACTCTCAGACATCCAATTTTACGCATCGGGCTTAGAATACGAACCTTCTGATCATGTGGTTATCCTCAGACAATTTGAAGGGTATTTAACAAGCTTACAACATTTTCAGACGCAGTTTAGATGACGAAAATTAAATAATGTATTCTGCTTCACTGAATGTAATCTACTATATTTTCCTTTTGTTCAAAAAAATTCAAATATGTTACAACATTCTTAAAGAATAAAATTATTCGACACAAGCAGGTTGAATTTACGTTATTCTCGTGTCCACGATAAATTCATTCAAATTTATCCAGATAAAGTTTATTTCGATAAACGTTGGCGTTATGATTCTATTACCGTTACAGTTACCAATACATGTACTTAACGTTGCCCGTGATTTTCAATTTAACATTAATGTTAGGTTGATTTTGCCTCAAATATACTCTAATTTTTCCTGAATACGTATCGGTATGCTAAAATTCACAAACTTTCTGATGTTAGAAAGTATTCACGTAGTTAGGTCGTTTAATTTCTCCATGCTCTCACTTGTAATAGTGCAATGATGCTTTATAAATTGTTCCGAAACCTCCTTTTGCAATTTGGAAAGGAATCCATTTAAGATTTTGCGCATATTAGACTGTCGATATCATTAGACCGTTCAGAAATTCGTTTGTGATAACGGAACCGCTCATTTTTTGACAATTGGCACACATTTACCAAAGTACATGTACGTAGCGGTAGTGCATTTATTCCAAATTCCATCATTTGAGTTCATTGTGAATAACAATAATAACAGATAATCAAAAAATACACACTATAACGATAAAAAAATCCTAGTATTTTAATATCAATTTTTGTTATGAAATAAAAATTGTCAGTTCTTCAGTTTTGTGAATTATAATATTTTACCTGAGCATTGATTTTTCCGACACATTTTTCTATTGTTTGTTTTATGATCTTTGAAATTTAGTTTTCTCTGTTGCTATTCACCTTAACGAAAAAAATTACAATGTATTTTTTCTTTCAGTATCTTTTCATCATTCTCAATATATCGAACTCGTGAAACATTATATACATGTATGTTACCGAAATAGCATTAAATTCTTCAATTCTGTAATTTTAATCCCAATTACCACATGAAAATCTTTCCATAACAACCCTACACAATAATCCTTCCATAGCGATAGTTAGTCTCGAGTACAATAATCGAAAGATATTGGACGCTTGAACGTTTCAAAAGAAACCATCATCGTAAATCGTTAACTTTAGAATTAGCGTAGGATTAGCATAGCGATAGTAATCCAAATTAATTAACGTAGTAATCCAAAATTGTATATAGAAGCGTCTTCAAGTCGCTGAGAAGACATGCTTTGATAATGCTTTAATCGAATAAAATAACAAATTTCTTATAATAATATTATTATTTGTGAATACACTATTATTTTCTTTCGTTTCGTGATCAAACTTCAAATCTTACGAGAAATTGCAAGTAGTGGATGTTCCCCACTCTAAATAAGCCGTCAATTTCTTTTGAAATAGATTTTTTTACTTTGTACAGGCCGTATCAATAACCCTGTTGAATTATCTTTTAGTATGGAGTCTTTCTTGGACAGGCCGTATCAACAAATCCTGCCACATTTGTGAATATTGATTATTGTTAAAAAAAATAAATATTTTATTATAACGAATCGATCTTTGTTACAAGAGTGGTTTTATCCTATCTATTCTTTCAAACAATCACCCTCCATTATCTGTAGAGAAAAGGTCGATTTGTGAACGAATCATCTAAATTCATCAAACGTTTGTATTTTATAAAATGTATAAACTTTTCAACTATGAAGTAAATACAGAATTTAATCCGTGAATATGATAGAATAGTCCTTTTCTGAGCATGTTCACCGATTAAATTTTGTATTTGCTTCTTAGTTGAGAAATTTATACATTTTATAAAATACAAATGTTTGATGACTTTAGATGTTATGCACCATATAACAAGATTATTTAATTATAAGGTTATATGTTTTGAGAATTTATATAAAGAAATTTTAATTATACTTTCGAAGTTCAACCGGACTAATTTAATTACGCAGTTTTAAAAGTTCAGACTGGTTTGCTTCATGGATCTTAAGTAAAAATTTTTATTTATGAATATAAATCATACACAGATACATGTACATGCATATATAAAATTAATATGCATAATTTAAAGACTTTTGTAGTGATACTGAATATATGGTGCAAAAGTCTAAGCCACCCAATATACAATAATTTAAACTGTAAAGCATTTACATCCAAACACTTTAATCATAAAAAATACGTTATATTATAGTTCTTCTCAAAGGTTATTTAACAACGTAATTTTTTGTGATTACGTAAAGTGTTTGGATGCAAATCCTTTATGGTTTAAAGTATTGGATATATTGGATAGTTTTAAACTGCACCATAACACGTGAAATTTTAATAGTGATCTGTTTTTCTTCTAAATGCTTTCTTAAAAAAATTCGATAGAATAAAGGGTTCTAAAATGGATTTCCAATGCAATCAATTTCTTCTTGTAATTTTTTACCCACTTAGATATCTCTATTGGCCAATGTAACTGAAACTCTTATTAGAACTGAATTATTCAATGGAACTGCTGACATTAGATTCAAAAAATATTGATTATGCTCTGGCTAATTTAAGCTCGTAGATTTCAAGTTCCTTTTTTAAATATATAATAGAAATCAATTCATATGTTTATAATGTGTTCAAAATTAACTTTAAAGATTTTATCGCATCTAATTCAGAATGCACAAAGATCTCTCGAATTATATTATGCAAAAGTTTTATCATCATTGAATAATTAAATAATGTCATTTGATATTATTTGTTTAAAAAATAAACTTACGTAATATAGAATTATTTTGACTGAGAATTCCTATAAAACTCTGCTAGAACAGTATATAAGCTAGTATACATAATATTCTATTTATTGTAAATAACGTGAAATTTATTTAGTTACTAATAAATTATAAAGCTAAAATAATCATGCCCGCAATAATTGCATCATATCGATATCTGCATTTTACCGTACAGAAGATCATGTGTTTGATCACGTGTCATTATACGTACGTAGTTTGTAGGCTGGGGAGAATTTTGAGTGAATACCAAAATGCATTTGTGTCGTCTAATACATGTATTAAATTTGATCTTGATTATTGGTCCTAGATATTTCTAGCATAATTTTACAATTTAAATTAAACACATTGTTAATCGCTTAATATTCTTTTTTCGCGCGTTTTTTCGATATATTAAATAATTTATGATTTGGCAACAATATTGAATGTAATTAATTAAATCTTTTCTCATCATTGTTAATCTCAACTTCGTTTGATATTTGCTTAATCGCGCATAAAGTATCTTTGCTTTTTATAAATCATCCCATCTTTCTATAAACGTTTTGATACCACTGACTTCTCTCTCGAACCAATATTTATCTCGATTAGATAAAGATCGTGTCAATTGATAAAGTTGTACTTGACATTGAGGAAATCAATTTATGATAAATTTGATAGACTTGTGATGTTTGCGTCGTCCATTAGATGATATGAACTATATCCGTCGATTTACAGTTGTAGTATTTCTTAGGTGTAGTAGCTTCACTAAAATCATTGCATTTGTTGACATAACGAATGGTGTCGTCTGATAAACAAAATTGTGATCAATATCATTTCATTGCAATATGAGATGAATGAATTAAATATCACTTAATTCTTGTAACCAAACTTTCAAATTTGCCAAGACCATTATTGCATTAGAAGTGTAAATCACAAAGATTTTGAAAATGTTCTTGGCTGAATAGACACCAACCTTAATTTTTCTTGCAAATTACAATTATTAACATTCATTTTTGTTGTAATCTTCAAAGAAAAATTTTTATTTTATTATTTTCGTTATGATCTTCAAAGAATTTTTTGTTACCTTTCAGGGAAAACAGGTTGATATAAAATGTTACTGTTGATCCTTATTGTCATTGCAAAAAACACAAAAGTCTCACGAAGATCCCTCAACGCCATCTCCTCCAGGCTCTTGCGTAGCGTGAAGGTGGGTTGCGCAGAGCCCATGAACCAGCAGTAGGATGCGTTCCGTCTATGGTTTTCATATTGCGAATTTGATATTTATATCAAAAATAGGAATACTCAGATTTCACTTGTTAAAAATTGTGGGTTTGGCTAAAAATCTATCACTTTGACGAGATCATGACGAGCAAAAATTTTAAGTAGAGATCGACTTGCACGTGAATAATTTTATCATTTACATGTACTTCTAACGCCAATGTAAATGCATCCAATATCGATACAATTACTACTGTGATGAATATTCAAAGAAAAAAAGTTACTGCAAAGCATTGTTTTTATATCACAAACAAATTTATAAAGCTGAATAGACTAGCAAACGTAAAGAGATCGACAGTCTAAGGATTAATTTTCCCATTTGAAAGATTTACCATTGGTAAATACTCGTGAAGGGAGGTGGAACAATTTATAAAGCATTATTTCACAAATACGAGTGGGATCATGAATCGAATGATTCGAGTAAATTACGTCGGAGTTTATAAACGAAAAAGTTGTTTGAAAAATTTCTAAAGATGCTTTTTTATTTCTAATCCAAAGATAGATTCTGCTCTAAAATGTTTCAATTATAGAATAACTAAGTGCACTGCTACAAATGAATATTCGATAACGATAAATGAAATATGCAAGTATATTACGTAATTCCAGCTACAAAATTTAATTGGGTTCATTAGTTAATAGTTTACGTAAAATCGTGACTTTCACATTGGAATATACTGTTAAATTGTGCTTATGTTGTCTACAGATATAGAAAAATCTGATCGAGAAATTTCCGTATATTCGTCCAGAGGTATTAAGTGGAAAGCCATAATTAAAGCTGCAAATATTTATAGTTTTGGGATGATTGTGTAGGAGGTTGTCACAGGTGAACGACCATTTGGTGAATGTAGTGATAATATACACCTTCAGATGGTGCAAATTTATTATCGAAAAAGGTTGGGATCCTATTCAGAAAACAGACCAACTGCTGACGAAATTTACGACTTTATCGAATTTATCTACTCTATCTACTAGTAACAGTTTCATTCAGAGGGTACAACCGAATACTTTACATTTTCAGTATTGCAACCCTTTAGGCAGTGTTGTCGCTTGGGCGTGAATCCAGCAATTTGATTGGTTAGGACACTTGTCCCAACCAATCAATTGCTGGATTCACGTCCAAGCGACAACGCTGCCTAAAGGATATCCAAAAATGCATGAAGAAATTAAAGTGTCTTTAATTTAGAGAAGTAGAGATTAGATAAACTTGATAAGGAGATGAAATAAAAAAAAACAACAAATCTAATGCAATTTACACCAGTCGATTATTTACTACACATTCATGATGAAGCACTTCTAAAAAAATAAGGACATAAAAAATAGAAGCAACTAATTTACTTTATATTTGTTAAATTAAATCAAAAAAAATATAATTAATTTGTTTGAGTCTAAGTCATGATCCTGACAGTAATCGCCAAATCAACTGTGCAACAACTAAATGGTCTCTATTGTTTATTATTTCCTTTCTATAGACCAACAATTTCTCGATGCTTTAAATTTGTGAGTGGTCTTTTAGGTATTACTATAAATGATCGTTTAAAAAAATCAACTGACGATGGAAATCAAGATGATTATAATAAAAAGATCGAAGAATTTGGGTATTCAAAGTTTCCCTTTAAATTTTGCGAATACAGTGCGGTAACTCCGAAAGTTGATAATATAAACAACCAGAAAGCTGGGCATAAAGTATAACGATAGCGAAATTGGATGTTGCAAAATTAATATCGATATTTAATTTTTCCGATCGTCGAGCTTGTCCAAATACTTTTGCACATTTTGAACACATTTTGAACTCTTTTTAACTGGTTACAATTTGCCGTTTGCTCTTCATTATGTGAAAACTTCATTTACCGATTGCTCTTCATTTTGAGTCATTCTTAAAAGACAGACATATCTGTTTTTGTACACGTGAACCACTAGTGAAAAATATATCCTTTAAAAAGATAAGAATGTAAATTAAATGCAATTAATAATCATTCTAACGAAAATAGTTGCTCATGGTGCATAACGTCTAAAGTCATCAAACATTTGTATTTTATAAAATGTATAAACTTTTCAACTAAGAAGTAAATACAAAATTTAATCCGTGAATATGATAGAATAGTCCTTTTCTGAGCATGTTCGCCGATTAAATTTTGTATTTGCTTCTTAGTTGAGAAGTTTATACATTTTATAAAATACAAACATTGATGACTTTAGATGTTATGCACCATATCAACAAAATAGTCCGGTCCCATTATACCCTAATAAAACTATTAAACCAAATTACTCTTACTTTTTTGCTGTTTCAGGACCAAATATCCAATACTGAGTTTCGCCATAAGGAAGATCAATATAATTTCTACCTAAAAGATATTCCTTCAATTACAGTAAAAACAAATTACTGTTGAAGTTGAAATTGAAAGTACATGTATTTATTTTAAAAATATGTTACCAATAAATGAATGAGGATTAATTAACAAATCAGTAATGTACAGTATAAGTAATGTGCAGTATAGAGAATTACTTCACTCAAAATTAATAAAGAACTGAGGCAATTTTCATGATAAAATCCATAGATAACTTGATTTGTATGGTGCATAAAATCTAAAGTCATCAAGCGTTTGTATTTTATAAAATGGATAAACTTCTATACTAAGTAAATACAAAATTTAATCCGTGAATATGCTCAGAAAAGGCTTATTCTATCATATTTACGGATTAAATTTTGTATTTATTTCTTAGTAAAGAAGTTTATACATTTTATAAAATACAAACGTTTGATGACTTTAGATTTTATGCACCATAAATGATATAAAAGTCTTATACCAATTGTGTAAACTTAATCTCCCTTTTTATATAAATGTAAATACACAGGTGGAACAATTAACTGATATTACTATTTGATTCATCTTATAATGATGATATTTTATCTGAATACCGAGATATTACATTCAAAAGTGACCATTTTAATTGATATCTAATTGAATTCATGATTTAAGCTCTGTTCGGGTCGGGTCGTTATTTTTACTAAGACACTGTATTTGTGTCTAAGTAGAGTTGTTCGGAATGTAATTGTGTATATATCCACAAATTTCAATTAATATTGAACGAGAACCAACGATTTTTAGGCTGACACGAAATGTGCGTTCCGGGTCGGGTTACTGATTGAACCCGACCTGGTTGGAGCACTATTCATGATGTTATTCTTGCTAATAATAGTCAAACCAAATGTCAATCTATTAATAGTTTATGTAAAAAAATGGTCAATAAAAAATAAAATTCTGATTCATTAAATAAGATTTTTTCATTAGATTTTGTGTTAGTTTACTTTATAGGGTCTGCATAATTTCGATTGCTCTCTGTAAATTATTTAGAAAAAAATGATAAAATTTTAATTGTGAAGTGTTCTATACAATTTAAATACTGTTACTTTAATCAAAACTAAACTAATATCTTACTTTTTTCCTGTCTCAATACCAAACAGCCAATATCAAGTTTTTTTACCATGAGAAAATCAATATAAAAAACATTTCAAAAACTTATTTTAACTACATGTACAATACCCCAAAAAGTATCGCCCGATTTTTTAAAAAATAAAATTTTCGATTTATTTCATTTCTGCTTTATATACATAAAAATTTTTTTATTTATCACAAATATCACAAAAGAAAAAAGTCTATGATATACAGTTAATAACTGTTATTTAAATTATCTTTCTTTTTTTATTTTTTTTATTATTTTAACTTATTATTTTTAAAACAGCATGATGCAAGTTTTTGCTGTATTTGGGATAGATAAGAATATGAACAGTATGCATGATTTGCATTTTTAATATTCTTATAGGAAGAATAGGAATATAAAAGATTGGTTAATAATAATATTTAATTTTTATAAAGATTAAAGAGTACTAGATTGAACTATAAAAGTAGAGCATAGTATATTGAAGCAAATACAAAATGATTGGCTCATTTAAAAAATAAAAAAAGAGAAATCATAAGAATATGATTTTAAGATGCATGTTGAACAAATATATTAGCAAAAAGAGGTGAAATAGAAATGAAAAGAAAAGACAAAATTGATAGAGTAAATTAGATATTTTTTGAATATTATTGAATTGCTAAATTATTATTATTATTTAAAATAGGTTTGAAGGAATTGAAATAAAATTTTGAGTGTTAAAAGATTTTTTTCAACAGTATGTAATATTAGAGAAAATAATAATTTTATATTGTATTTTTTATAATTTTAGTTAATTTATTAATATATATGATTTTATTGAGTTTTTTGATTAATTTTGATTTTTGTTTTAAAGTTATTTTTATTAATTAGTTAGTATTTTTTATTTTTTTTGAATAATATTTTATAGAAATAATATTGAATATCAATTAGATTTTATTTTTTTTATAGAATTAAATATATATGTTGAAGTGATAATTTATTAAATTATGTAATATATAGAGATGTATTATATTATTATAGTTGTATTTTTTTTTTTAGTAAAGTGTATATGTATTAAGATAGTAAATGTATTAAATATAAAATTTTTTATATTTTAATATATTGAATTTTGTAATTAAGATTATATAATATGATAAATTTGAAATTTTTTATTATAATAATTTTTTTAAATTGAGGATTAGGGATAGGGATAGGGATAGGGATAGGGTTAGGGTTAGGGTTAGGGTTAGGGTTAGGGATAGGGATAGGGATAGGGTTAGGGATAGGGTTAGGGTTAGGGTTAGGGATAGGGTTAGGGTTAGGGTTAGGGTTAGGGTTAGGGTTAGGGTTAGGGTTAGGGTTAGGGTTAGGGTTAGGGTTAGGG
>CAJVPL010001344.1:0-14672 GCA_910591945.1 Ambispora gerdemannii | reverse complement strand
AGCATAGGATTAGCGTAGTAATTCGAAATTGTATATAGAAGCGTCTTCAAGTCGCTGAGAAGACATGCTTTGATCGTACTTTAAAAATCGGATAAAAATAACAACATTATTTGTGAATACACTATTATTTTCTTTCGTTTCATGATTCAAACTTCAAACCTTGTGAGTGATTGCAAGTAGTGGATGTTCCTCCACTCTAAATAGGCCGTTGAATTTTTATTTTTATTTTATTTTTCTTGAACAGGCCGTACCAATAAGTCCTGTTAAGTTGATTTTGTTTTCTTTGTAAAGGCCGTATCAATAAGTCCTGTCGAATCACTCTTTCGTATTTAGTTTCTTTTTGGACAGGCTGTATCAATAATTCCTGTCATATTCGCATCGTTGGTATTAAAATAAAATAAAAACTTTATTATAACGAATCGACTCTTATTAAAGAGTATTCTATCCTATCTATTCTTCAAATACCCCCCTTATCATTTTGAAAAGGCCGATTTGTGAACAAATCGCCACGGGAAACCTCATAATTCAGTTTAACTCCCACCCCGTTGCAGAAAGTTCCTTGAATCGATTGATTATTGCAATAACTGCAATAATTTGGTGCTCCCAAACCATCCAGAATAATCCCTTTCGGTAAATATTAGAAGGAACGCAACAATACTGTACATGTAGAACCTCCGTAAAAATTTCACATAAAATATATTTACACACACACAAAATACGTAATATCGATTTTACGTACATGTACATTTACAATGAAGACGTGACTCTTCTTTTAACAAATACATGTACATGTATAACGATTCCTTCTCTCTACGCATGGCTGATTTGTCGTTTAATGCATGTTGTATAATGTGTTCCTGTGTCATTTTTCTATGCATAGAAATCGATTTACAAACAAACGAAAGTTATACATGTACATGTACGTAAAGGAATAAATAACATTTGACTTCCACACATTAAAACACTGCACATAAAGTGAATCAAAGATGGATTCTAATACTCATGATTGTAGTAAATATACTCGTTGTCAAAAAATGACCATTGCCACGGATTCGACAGCCAAATTTATAAAGCTGAATGGTTTAGTAAAAATAAAGATACCGACAGTCTAATAAAAGAATGAAAATTAAAAAAGTATACTTAAACGTGTCTTTGTCGTTTGGGTCACTTTTGAAAGATTCACCAATGTTGAATATCTTGCATTCTGGTTGGACGGTCCATTGAATAATAGATGGGATCATGAAAGAAATAAATTTAAACGACAAGGAGAATTCGAAGTTTTATTGAAATCACTACATAATTCAAAGAAAATTACATCAGAGTTTAGAAATAGGGTGAAAATGAACAATTTCTAAGTACAAGCATATTGCCTTTTTGTTTTCTAATAAGATCAAGTTTATTCTGACTGTTATAAAGTTCAGTCTTACTAGTTCTGAAATCAAATATTATGTAGAAAATGAATACCCGATGGTGATGACTTGCGCAAAAAATGGCGATCTTCGAAAATATATTACATGTAATTTGTGCATTGCATGATTTCGCTCGAATTACGTACGTACTGATTTTGGATTTACCGGCAGATATAAAAAATCCAATCGAAAAATTTATGGAGTTCTTCCTTATACTAACCTAGAGGTATTAAATGAAAAGCCATACACTAAAGCTGCAGATATTTATAGTTTGTGGATATTATATACAAGATCATGACAGGTGAACGACGTACGTATTAGGAATCATTAATGGAGTGCGACCTACGATACCAAATAATATTACTAGATGGTGCAAATTTATTATTGAAAAGTGCTGAGATCTTATTCCAGAAAAAAGACCAACTTCCGAGGAACTTAGTGCCTTTATCAGATCTTTCGATGCTATCTTCTCGTTTGGCACATTAGGCAACGAACCGAATATAAATCATGTTAACTTTTCATAGCAATTAAAACTATATCAAATATTATGTTTTACAAGTATCTGTTTTGTATACTCCGAATGATTTAATTTTAGTATACTATCTGAGATTGAAGATATGTCTCATGAAAAGCTACAAAAACACCTCCAATAGAATAAAAAGAACGTTTCTCGTTAGAAGAAAAAGGTAACTACTTTATTAATGAGATACTATACTTTATGTTTATCATATTTATTTGCGAAGTTATGTACTATCGATAAAACTTTTATTTTGTGTATTCAGATAATCTGTAATGGTAAAAAGACAATTTTTTATTGAATATGTATATATATCGATACGGTGATAAATGTTGAAATTTATAATTGATTAACATTACTAATTCCTCCAAATTATTCCATAATATTTTGATCAAGTTCCCCGTAATTTTTTTTTCATAGGAGAGAATGGACTCAAACGATGTACCTCTATTTTTGATACATACCGTAGTAAAATCACATTTTTCTTAAATTTCCAGCATTTCATCCATATTGTGTAATCATTATATCAGTTGTGACGTACAGTCGAACCTCTATATAGTCACATTCTCAGGATATAAAAACTGTGATTATAAGGATATTGTGACTATATGGAGTTCAATTTTCCTATGATTGGAAACTGAAAAAATGTGAATATATAGAGTTTGTGACTATATATGAGGTGATTATAGAGAGTTTAGACTGTATTTGATAATATATAACACTAAGAATTATTGCTTAAAATGCGCAAACATTTACATTTGAATGTATTCATTTATTTGCTATGGTTACATATTATCATTATTATTTAAACAACAATCATGTATTATTTTATGAATTGTTCTGAAAACACTTTGATGATTTATACCAAATGATTCTATTTTCCAAGTTTTGATTTAGAATTTCTGTTGTTTCATTAAAAGTCTGAGAACTTGACGAATGTGATGATGAACAGAATCGTTTGTAAGATTGATAGATATCTTCACTTTGCTAATAGAAAAAGTAATTAGATAATATTGTAATGATTTAATTATCAATAGCTAACTTACTGTTAGTCTTCATTTTGCATTGCTGATACTCCGCATTTTACAGTTTGTATAAATCTTCATTGGTACTTTGAATATTCAATCTACAATTGATTTTATGAGGTTTTGCAGATAATTTATGAGGTACATCAATAGTGATTTTCTGTCTTTGATTCAATTCCAAGCAATGGAAGAGGTCAATGCAAATAGTATAATTATTACATAAATGGATAAAAAATTCTGTCCCCTAAAAAAGTGGGTTAATATGAACTTAATAATTACTTGAATTAGTGCTAATTACAATAAAACCTCTCTAAGTGCACCTCCATCGGGACCATAGTAAAAAACAGACAGAATGAACACTAAGAAAGGGTGTGCATTTATGGAGAGTAAAATACATATAACTTGGCACAAAGCAATACCATATATTTAAAGAGAATTCATATAGTGCGTACATTTATAGAGAGTGAATTTAGAGAGATTTTACTGTATTAAAGTAATCTTTATATATATATATTTGAACTATATTCTCATAGACTTCTTTTATTGATCCAAATTTTATCACTTCATTTTTTGATTAACTGGTAATATATTTTCTTTATTTTTGAAGTAGATAACTAGTTTGTTATTGATCTCTTCAAAGAAACTTTGATAATTTGATTGTTGAACTTCAAAAATATTCAGGCAACATAATAATATTTACAATCACAGAATGGACCATTCCAAATATAATCAAATCAAAAATTCGCCAGATATAATAATATCCATTTCTGTTTAATTTCAAATTTGCTAAGAGTTTTTTCATCATTGGTTGAAGATATTGTAAAACATCTTTATTCATTTCAATTAGCTCCTCGTAATAAGACAACCGCAATAATGAAGACAAAAAAAACTTTCTTATTATTAATTGATTCAGTTCTAATAAATATACTGCTACCAAAACTCAAGAAAATTTGTTTCTCTAAATATAAAAAACTAGTTTAAAATCTGTTGACATCTGGATCTGGCGCATAAGTCAGATAAAAGTTATCAGATCTGAAAAAGAATCATAAAATTATGCAATCCACCCGTTATCAAGACAAAATATCGTCATTTTGTTATGTAGGTAAAGACGTTGCTTATTTAATTTTTCGATGCTAAAACTGTATTTAATCACTTGTTTTACTGGTATGAGACTATCTTGACAAAGGTTAGCAGAAATTAACACGTCATCCTTTTTAACAAATTATATGGCTGATAATTTGTTTTGTCCAGTTTCACATCTTCGACAACCCAGTATACTCCTCATAATGATGCAAACATAACTGCTTTACTCGCATCGATCGGCAATTTTAACGCATCCTCAAATACGTAATGGCAACGATAATAATTTGATTGGTAATAAGTATTTAATAACATAGCCTTGAAAAGCACACCTATCGATATCACAAAACCATTTATTTATTTTATTTCGTCACCACTATTACATGCTCAAATCTTACTTATGATTGGTAATTTGTCGAATATTTAGTGTCATATGATACAATTAATACGCCAAATATCGACAATTTAACATCTTTGATATCAAATACTAGAATAACGTTTAAAATTAAAAAAATGTATTTGTAAGATTTTATGTTTGTTTTTTTCAAATAATGATTTTTGCTTTAGAATCCTCTATTTTAATAAATAATGAAGTTTTTATTTTAAATTGATTATTACCTCAAATAAGAATTATTTCTATGCATCTTGTATAAAACCTTCTGTATATGTTGTTTGATTGAAAGAAAAGGTTCTCCTTTACACGATTATATTTAGCTTGCCATGCAAGCATGAAACTATATTTTTCCTTGTAGTATGTCATAAAAAACGAAAATAATAATTACTGTACATGCGAACCCTTATAGTCACACTTCATTAGTGATAAGAAAAAGCAACCTTTATAGAGCACACCTTTCCCAAAAGAGGTGGCTTATGACTGTAATACGTACTAATGTTGCATGCATTCATATCATGGATATACATTATTAGCCAATAAAACAAGTACGTACATTTGGTTTTCAAAGTACATGTACGTAACTTCATGTTAATTTCGCAAGTTTATAAATAGAATAAAAATGAAAAACCGGTTAATATCCTAAAATGTCAAAAAGTCATTGTCTCGTCGTTTGTGATAACGTTAATGCATGTATTATGTGTGACATAAAAACTTCCATGATCACTACGACCATTACTATCGACCACTGTTAGCGTTAGTGATTGTTGCTATTATACGTAATTATACATGTGGTAGAATTAATTCTACCTTTTTCCCACAGTAATTGGACGGACGAATTATTAATTGGACGGCCGTATTAATTGGGTGGCCGAATTAATGCCGGAATTACCAAATATTGGAATAGGAAACATGTATAATTATTAATTATTGCAATGACTCGTTAAACCGGAGGTAAAAAAGAAAGAAATTATCGAGATATAATCTTTCAAATAAATCCAGTATATTAATTTATACATGTAATTGGAATTTCTTTCACAGTTAGAGTTACTGTATACATGTACTACTACATGTATTATTGCGTGTTTTTATTATATTTACACAAATTGATTTATGCATATCTATATATATACCATCTAATACAAGACTTTGTATTTGACATACATGTATATGGTAATAAATAAATGTATCTTCAAACCGAGTGTTGATTAAGAAAAATGAGAAATAATTTCTAAAAATACATGTAAATATTAATAGAATTGCTTAAAAGGTCTAGATGAATTCAGTTTCAACAATGAATAATGACAAAGATATATCTTAAATGTATTTAACGTAATATTCTAATTTAACATTCTGTATTACACAATGCTATCGCTATGTCTTGCCTTGTCAAACCTCATTTACGTAATAATATGATCGGGATAGACACTAAGTCAATGAAAACATATTCGTAAATGTTTGGCAGATCACGAGTGAATATTTCAAAGGTAATTATGTTATATCGAGAATTTATTATAAAATCGAAATCATTATATAAAAGGAAGTTTATTAGACGTTTTCATGGTTATATCGAAACAGAGTATCAGTATATCGAAGTTTGACTGAAGTAGCAATAATTATTTTTATGAAAAAATTTTTATTTAATAATCAGGTTTTTATTCAGCTTGTTTAAAGAATTTGACTTGTCAAGATTTTTCTATTCAAAAAGCCAATAATATCTTTTTCTTTAAATTACTGCCCATAATCATTTTTTAAAAAAATGAAAAATGAATACTCATAATATGTGTCATAAAAAATCAAAAGCTAAATTCAGATAACAAAGGAATTAAACAAACCAAAGCTATGAAAAATACTTTTAAGGCGCAAGAAATACTGCGTGATCCATATGCGCACTCATTCCTTTTTTGTTTCTTAGTAAGATAAATACATGTATAACGATAATGTTGTATAGATTCAATAGTGATAGCACATGTACATGTCGATATGCATGGAGAAATCGAAATACGTACGTATGTCAATTATAAACAATGGCGCAAACGATATCCCAAATAAGGTTATTATATAAGTTGCACGCACAGTTCGTACAATTAAAAAATCATAGACCTCTTAAGATAATCAATTGATACCAACATTTTGCGCATTTTGATAGAAACTTTATTTTATTCGCACAAAAATATTACCATAAAGATACTACTTTTAGAGATTTGTTGTAACTTAGGCCATAAACTCACGTAAGGTATTTTGAAAGAACTCGAATATCATTTGGTGCTATTTTATGTCTGATAATATTACAAAGCATGTTTTCGATTTATTTTTGTAGATAAAGGACATTGTTACTGACGTAATTATAGTGAAGTTTTTTTAAATAGAAAGTTTCATAGCTAAGCCCTTTATTGATTTCAAAAATAACGTAAAGTCCCGTGAATAAGCAATCCCTGTAAATAAGCAACCCCCTCTCTTTAGATTCAAAAGTCTTAGAAAAGTTGAATAAGAAACCCTTTTTTATATACTAAATAAAAAACTTATTATATATTTATTCATCTAATTCTAATCTTCAGCAAATGTAACTACTTCGTCACATTCATAATGATCGGGGATTACCAGCTTCAATAAATGTTTAATATCAATGAAATGGCTATAAACTGGATGATCAATAAATTAGCGACGCGATCGAACCTGTAATAGATATATATGCGCAGTTAATAATTTAATCGTTGGACCAATAGGCATTAAGTATTCAGAAAGTCCCGTGAATAAGCAACTCCCATAAAAAACTGCTCTAAAATTAATGATGTATGGGGTTGCTTATTCACGGAACTTTCTGAATATGATAATGTAAATCTGTATAAGCTCTTTAACTACAGTCGACTCTCTATATAACGACCATGCAGATCCTATTGTAAACAATATAAATTCAATAGAATCTGCATAGTCGTTATATCGAGAGTCGGCTGTATAATATGCACACACGTACACGCATACTGGATTTTTCACGTAATATATGCGCGTTATATTGGTTTAAACTAAGAAATTTCCGTTAATCACTTGTTTTGCAGAAATTCTTTAGGGCTTAAAGGATACGGAATAGTCCAAACCAATCCGGTATAGAAAGTTCTTTCCTGAATTTATAATTGCTTAGGATTTGGCAATTTAAATAATTATGTCATTTTAAAGCCTTATTAATCAGGTATAGGAAATGCTTTACAACAGCGTATTTTTGGAATATCATAATAGCTCTTTAATTCATTTTCATTATGAGTAAGCAAAATTCCAAAGAAGTTTAACAAAAGCTTCACTTTATTAATTGCATGAAACAACTGAAGAGAATAATGCTGTCGTTTACAATTGTTGAATCTTTACTTGAGGAAAGTTTTATAAAAACAAAGACGTGATGTATGTATGCACGGGGTCAAAAATTTGTTATCGATGGTTAACTAATAAATCCGACGGGGATTTGTGTCCGTTGCAATTTTTTGAACAAAAATACAACTATTAAAATATATACTGTACATGCATCGGAGCTATAAAACCGAATGATATTTTTATTTACCGTATATGAATATTCTTTGTGTTTGTACTGAATAATTAATAAATGCATAAATAATAAAAAAGTCCTTCCGTCAACGAATCCACCAATTCTTTGTTGAACAATAATCGACAAAAGTTACATATATCGACACATGATTGCAAATTTTGTTACATGTAGTACACAGAACTAACAACAACAGCAAAAATTTCCAAAAAAAATAGCAATGGCGATAGGGTGATCGCTATCGCTATGTGTACTAGTTTCTCAATCATAGTACGTATTTCTTGCTCGACAAGCTAGTTGATAGTTTGTTTTATATAGGGCTGCACTGTGTAAAGTCTTTTCGTAGATTCTTATCTTTATTATATATTTATAATACGAATAAATAAAATAAAAACAAATAATAATCACAAATAACAAAAACTTGTATACATTGAGACCTCTCTGAATATTCTGTGAATGCTATACTTATTCTCTATATATATACTATCTATTATGCACACGTGTATTTGGTTGCGCACCTGGAAAAAATTGACTATATTTATAAAAAAATATGATAAAAATTAATGTTCGTTTTCTTGCGGCACGAATATTAATAATATATACATAGTGTTATCTTTGTTACTTTGCTGCCAATCTGTTTAATATTGTATACATAAAAAAGTAAATCAAAACAATATAAATAGGAGGCAAGACATCAAAAAATCATAACCGATAAAATCTATTTAAAAAAAATACCAAGTAATGAAATATCAATAATCGAATCAATTAGATAATATTCCATTCAATAAAATGAATAATTACGAATATTTGTCAAATACTGAAAAGGAGCTTTTAAGTAGATGTCCGTATTCTCTAACTCTCACGATTGAAACGTTAACTAAACCTTCTGCGAAAAAATATAGTAATGTTGAGCCACCAAGACCACCGAACTGCTGGATTCTTTTTCTAAAAGATTTTACAGCGAAATTACATCTGAATAGTCCTGATATCAAACGAAATGTTAAAGATACAACGAAGGAGTGCAGTTTAAAATGGAAATCGCAACCAAGTGATGTGATATATTTTTTCAAAATATTAGAGAAAATAGCTTCTAAGAATCATGGGCATATATACCCCAATTACAAATATAAGCCAAAAAAAACAAAAGGTTCAAGCTATAAAAAAATTATTTTTCGGGAACAGAGAAAATACATAGTTACTTCGTCTGCCAAGTCTAGCTCGATGAATGACAATCCATTTCAAGGGGGAGCGGAAAGCAACACGTCACCCTCAACAACTCAATATAAGCCTCAATCTGCATCAATTGAAAATTTATCTGATGACAACGATTTACTAGATAAATACTTTGATATTGATATCGATATAAATAATAACCTTATTTTTACTTCAGGCCCGATAAGCACAATTCCCGATACCAAAAATACAGCTAGCATCGCAACAACTCCATTTAATTCTTCACCACCGGAATATCTAACTTATGATTTTACATATAGGGTTGGAAATTTATCGAATATCAATTGTGATATTTGTAATTCGATAAATTTCTCCACAAACTATATTAATGTACATAGTGAAACTCGATAAACCATTTCAATCCAATTTATATGATCCCTTGTTTTTAGTATCATATAAATATTGACGTTCAAAAGTTTATAATCTATTCAAGCTTAAAATATCACATAATGCATATAAATATCCTACTTTTGATTGGAGTAAATTTTAAGATTCTTCATTTATTTCATATTATTCTATTTCTTATTAGGAATAACTTTAACTATAATTAAGTGTAAATTTAAAAATAAAATTCAATTAGTTCTATGAATCTTGCGTGAATGGAATGTTAATCATTTGGTGTTAATTACTTTATGGAAGGCTGTTATGCGTTTATAACTGACTTTCCCATGCAATAAAAACTATACAACATATTGTAATATTACTGTACAGTTACTGGCGAATGTAATGGCGGTAATACTCTAGTCATATAATTAGCCTTATCCTAAAAAGGCCGGTGTGAAAAAAACTGTTTTGTAATTTTATGCAACATTGATTCAAAATGTATTTGTAATGTTTATGGTAATTGTGGTATGTGGTTGATTCTAAGATCTTACTTTAACTGGTGATTACGCCAAATTTTACTAAGTCAACAAGCTTCATCCATCAAGAAAAAAAGTTCAGCTAAAAATATTACTATAAATTAGAAAAGTGAAAAAACAATAAGCATGAATTAAATGAGGCGAAAGTCATGATTGTTTTTAGCATTTCCACCTGCATTCAATCTTGAATTGACATAGAATGAGAATACTTTATGTTTCAATTTTTGAGGGTATAATCCCTTACTCTTCTTCAAAATTATCTCAACGCAATTACTTTTGCCGGGGACTGTACCGTTTTAGTTTATAAATTTAAGAAATTTCTTAATTAAGAAGTAAAATTAATGATCAAGAAAGCTTATTCTATTACATTCATGGATTAAATTTTATGTTTATTTCTTAATAGCTTTTATTTCATAAATTCAATAAAGCCAATTGATAAGTTTAGATGTTATGTACCATATCGAACTCAAAATATTTGATACACAGTGCATACAATGCAGACTTCCATTCAGACACGTATTAAATTTCGTTTAATTTAACCTCTTCTCCATTACTTTATTTGGTTTCATTGATATGCTTAAAAAAATTCGTTACAAACATTCACAGTTGAGAATATAATTTCTTACTAAGCAATTAATAAATTGTCCAGATTACATGTAATATGTATCGTCAATTGATACAGAAAAATTTTTATACTCCTTTTTGTGCAAAAAGAACATACATTATATTTTTTTTAAAATAATTATAGAATCCTATATTTATAATTTGAAAAACATCTGTGACTTTCGATTAGTCAGTGAATATTGATGTATCAGTAATAAATAGCAAGTTTTTATGTCTCGTATACATACCCAAAACAAACAATAATGAATGGCTTAAAAAATTATCGTAATCTCCGTTTATAGAAAGTAAAAAAAAAAACAGACAACGGAATCAACTATTTCTTTAATTTATTGCAGCTGCGCATTGCATAATTACAAAAATGTGCAAAAAAAACTTTTTTTTAGCTTTTTATGGAATCTTGTAACACATTTTTATTTCAATAATTTGGAATAAATACTTTGAAAAATTGATGATTTTTAACAATGTATTACAGAAAGCAAACATAATACATGTATTCGATGAATAAATAATAATGTTTCATTTGCATGTAATATTAAGGTTTATATTTCATTACCTCTTTGAAATCACAGTAAAAAATTGATGAATCAAATTTAAATTCACATTAATGCACATGTGGTTGTATCCTGCATGAACTTGCATTATCAAAGAAATTTTGAAGCTTTTACATTATGTAAACTTTACACGTGATATAATTAGAACATTAATATTCTAGTTTAAAGAATTTCTTTAAGTATCCAGTGAATTTTAACAACGGAGCTTCTCTTATTATCCAATGAATCGTGCATACAGACTATATTCTAACTAAAACAGTACGTGACATAATAATAAGAATCGCATTTTTTTTATGAAATATATCAGAAAAGTTTGAAAATTTACAGACACAGGTAGAAGTAGAGTAGTTTTGCTGAGGTTATAGCCATGAAAACCGATTGTATAACCTTTAATGTGTCTCAAACTTTGCCGTAACTTTTCAAAGGTTTTGTGATATCCGTAAATCTCCAGAAAGCTTGCTAAAAATTCACGTGGAATCACGGAACTAAATTTCTTAATCATGGTATCCAGTTGTTCTTGTGAGGAAGTTTGTAGGTCGCAAAGAGAAAGAATGTTTGCTATAAGACATTTCGCAGACATTTGGAACAAATATACAAAGCTGCTCCAGTTACTCCATGACTTGCTTTCGGTAACTTGTCTCAAACAACAACTTTTGTTTACCAAAGTTATTTTTGGCATGCAAATCCAACAGTTTCACACTCTTTCATTTTAAAAAACTGTTGTTCAATAGGTAAAAAATAATAATATTAGCTAATAGATTACTTATTTTAATTAAATTAGAAATATAATTATTATACTTATTACTTTTTTCACTTTTTTTTGCTTAATAGAAAGATAAGTTCATCAACTTATATTACTTTCGCTCTTAGTTCTATTTAATAACGATAATATCGAAGTTAACTCATACAAATTGCAATGATATTCAAGAAATTAAAATAAATAATATTTCAGCTGATAAACCAAATAATATATTATTTGATCAGACTAATATCTTATATCTTTTATATTATCTTGTCACTATACCTTTATTATTGCTTATACACCAATTTGAGAAATTTATTCAATAAATTTTAATTTTTAACATGTTTTTATTTTTACTAAATTAGTAATAACTTCTTATATTTTTTTATACAAATAGATAATAGTCAATTTCAAAATTTTTCTCATAATATATTTCTTATAAATAAAATAATGAATTTTTTATTTATATTAATTATTATAAACTTTATTTACCTATAAAATTCATATTAATATACAAGAATTCACTATTTATACCAAATAACAAAAAATAATTACAAAACTAATATATAGCAACAATAAAAAAATATAATACTAAAACAAAATTTATTGATAAAATATAATAAAAATATAAAAATACAAGTTTTTCTTTTTATATAAAAAGTTTTCAATTTTATTAATAAATATTTTTTATTTTATATTAAAATAAAAATAATATTATATATATAATTAGTGCTCTAATTAGACCAAATCCAATTTATAATCTGATTCAAAATGCATATTTCAAAGAACTGTCAAAGTTATATAGTAAATTAAGACTTAAATCAATTTAGATAATTATAATTATCCAAATTAACTTAATATATATAATATATATCTGTAACACATTTAATAATTTACTAAATTCTATATAATACTATTGCTATTAAAACAAAAACAATATCTTTTATTTTGTAATTTGGTCTAGCAAAATTCTGATTGTAACTTTTATTAATAAAAAAAGCATCAAATATACACTAAAAATATTATTGTCATGAAATTTACTCATAATAACTAATAACTTATATAATCAATTTTTTGTTTATATCAAGTTTTCTAAATATGAGTATTTAATATTTTTTTATTATTGAATATCTAGTTTTTTTATTTTATTAGTATTATTATAAATTTTAATTAATTTTCAGTTTAATTTTGAATTGGTAAAAATATTGTATGCAAAGTTAGTATATAAAAAATTACAAAATAATAAATAAATAAAATTTACTAATCTTTAAAATTTTATAAATTTAGATTTATTTGATTCATCTAATTAAAATAAATATTCTTTGTATTAAAATTAGTTAAATATTAAAAAAATAAAAGCATTCAAAGTTAACTTATTTTTCTGGAACTATTGATATTGATTAAAATTAATAAGAGTTTTTAAGTATTTAATTTTTATATATTAGTTTTATCATAACCAAATTTAGTGAGTTTTTTTGATAAGTATTTAATAAACTAAAATTTTTGGATAAAAATACTCTTGAAAAATTAATTTTAATAATGTTAATAATAAGTAAATAAAATTTTCAATTGGTAAATTTATTTTTGTTAATCAAAATATTATAAAATTATTTAATTAATATTTTAATATAAATTTACTCAAAGAATATTAAAATATATTTTTATAAATAAATCAATACTATATTAATATTTTTCTAAACTAAACTGAATTAGATTTTTATTTGAATTCAAGTTCGATTCAAAATTCAAACTGAACTTTGACTTGAATTCAAAAAAGATTCAAAATTCAAATTAAACTTGAATTAAATTATTATTCAAGTTTGAGTTTAATTTAAGTTTAATTAAAGATTAATATATACTGATTTATAGTTTTAAATATAAGCTACAAGTACAATTTATAGTATTTAATAAGAATTAAAAGTTTATATAATGATAACTAAAATATTTTTATTTTTATATTTATTAAATTTGATCATAAATATTATATAACTTTATGAATAATTATTAATAATAATTATCTTATTCCAATTTATAGCTCTTATTTCTGACTACAATTTTACTTATAATTATAGTTTATAATTACTATAGCAAAAATAATATTTATTATACTAAAACTAAAGCAAATTAAAATTTTAATAATTAAAATTATTTTTTAAATTTATATAATTTTTTAAATATTCATTCTAATTATTAACTATCTTATATCAATTTGTAGCTCATATTATAATCTATAACTTTATTTAGAACTTCAATAAATATTTACTAAAACTCAAATCAGACTTTTAATTAGATTCAAACTTTTAAACTGGATTTTTGATTAGATTCAAATCTGGTTTAATTCAAACTAAACCAGACTCTAGGGTTCCGAAAAAAAATCTGGTTCAGTTCGAGTCTGGTTCAGTTCGAGTCTGGTTCGGTTCGAGCTTGAACTGGACTCGAACCTGACGAAAAGTCCGGTTCAAAAATTTGAACCTAATTAAAAGTCTGGTTCAAGTTCAGTTCAAATTTCGAACCAGACTCGAACCTGACAAAAAGTTCAGTTCGAGTTCAAGTAAATGTTTGTTGATGCTCTAAGTAAAGTTGTAGATCGTAACATGAGCTACAAATTGATATAAGATAGTTAATATTTATGATGAATATTTAAGAAGTTATATGAATTTAAAAAATAATTTTAATTATTACGATTTTAATCTACTTTAGTTTTAGTA
>CAJVPL010001343.1:0-14677 GCA_910591945.1 Ambispora gerdemannii | reverse complement strand
ATCCCTTCTGACATGCATCCATCACGTCCATAATTCTGATCCGCTCTAGCTCTTAATTTCAGCCTGTATGCTACGATTATGTGATGCAAATGTTACATTCGGAAACATCCAGTAATTCCATGTCACATGATGGAAATAGCAAATTACGATGGTGAAAATAGGGGTACCCTATTATAATATGAATATTTTTATTGATTAATTTATATTATAAATTTAATTGAATAACATTCTATTATATTTTATTAATTAATTTTATATTGTTATAATTTGATATTTTATAAAAATGATCATTATAAATAATTATTTCAAGTAATCATTCCAAGTAATTACTTCAAATAATTATTCTAAATAATTATTCTAAATAATTATTTTAAGTAATCATTCCAAATAATCACTTCTTATTTATCAATTACTTATATATATCTTAGCTAGTAAAAAAATAGATTCAATAGTTCTTAGAATTTCAAGAATAATCAATAACAATTAAAAACATGTAATAAATTAATAATAAATTCATTCATTAATATATATTTATTATTATATTGTGATTTTATAATAAAACTGCATATTTATTATATAACATTTCTTAATAAATACTTCCAATATAAATTTTAGATCTTTTCTAGCAGATCATGTTATGAACATATTGTTATCATTATTCTAGACTCATTATAATCATGATATAATGCTTGAAGTATTATATTTTTCCACTCATTATTATTAATACATCTTATCATAATTATTCTAATTAAATAATCTATTATAATATCATAAACTCTCTCTTACACATAATTTCATGACATTTTAGAATGGTAATAATATTTATTTTCAATTTATAATATATAAATTTAATAAAGTTAAATCCAAAAATAAATTATTTTTTAAGTTTTCAAGTCTAAAATTATACAAAAAAATAGCTTATTTTTAGAAATTTACTATTGTATATTAAAATAAAGATTTTATTTCTTTGAAAAAGAGAAAAGTGATTTAATAACTTGAAAATATAATTTATTATTTAAGAATAAAAATAAATTTATTTGAGAATATAAAGAAATCTTTCTAAATGCACTCTTTATAAATGTACATAATATATACACACTCTAAATACACACTATGGCTCAGTTACAACTTATAAGATCTAATTATTTATTCTATATATGCACATTCTCTCTAAATGCATACTCTATTTTTTTTAATATGATCCCAAGGGAAAGCACTTAGAGAGGTTTCTTTATAATATATAACTATAAATGACATGTGTTGTTTTGCCATAACTAATGCTCCTTTCAATTATAGTACATATATTTACTATTTTGATTTTCTAATGCTAAAGTGAGATATATTCTTTTGATTCAGTACACAAAGTTAGAGATCTGTGTATTATTAACGAAATGAATTTTTTAGAAAAGTTCAATGAGCAAATATTTGATTTCAAAATTAATTTCAATTTCTACATGTATAATTAGCTAATATAGAAAGAATACAACTTAAAAAAAATTCTTATCGTTATAAAATTCAATTCAATGTTTAACTATTAATTTTAGAAAATAATTCTTGGTAACCTGAAACGAATATTTTATCGAATATTCCCGTTTGGTCAAAGATTCGAAGATTCTACAGGAATTCGATACCCAACACTTATTACGCGCATATATATCTGTTCATTCAAGAATTTTCCGCTTGAGAGAAGAAACCATAGTCTCGCGGCCTAGTGATCCTTCGGTTCTACACCTATTCAAATTGGATCTTTTTTGACAATAAATGCGGTTGGTTTCATTCTTTAAAAAACGAACCTACGATCTCGCATTACTCAAATGGCGGAGTTACTAAATACCAAAAGAATTCCCTTTTATATTAACACGGAAAAATATCGCGTCTTTTTCTCAAATTGACGCGTTTTTTTTTATTGCTTATTAATAAAAATTGCGACTATATTTTCTTTTCTTTGTGACTTTGAAAATGATTAAAATTCAATCACCCTTCTCTGATGCATTTTTTGACGCGTTTAAATTAATTATGCATCTGTCAATGCTATAATTAAATTTCCTCGTACAACCACACTCTCTCTGTACTCGCCCCTTTGCCCCATCTTTCTACATGATCCTCCTTTACACAAAGGGGTAAAACTGTGAACATGATCAACTTACTTAAGCGTGAATTTAACGTAAATGTGCTTAAAAAATCCAATTCTGAATTTTCTATTATTAACGAGAATTTCCTTCATTTTTCGCAATAGCACTTCTTCTAGCATCTTGTAATATATCGTTTTTCCACATAGTAAACAGTAAAAAATGAGAGGAGGAATCGCATTTTCCCGAAAATCAATAGTAGTGGAAACAAAAGAAGTTAACTCAACAACGATTCCCAAACCGCTCAAATCTCCTAGCCTTCCATCTTCGCCAACTTTAACTAATTTAATGAATTGGTGGCCAGGATCCAAAGATAAAAAAGTGAAAAACGAGACAGAATATCATGAGTCTCTTGCTCACTCTATTAAAGACATTATAATGGGTGCAGACCATGGAGCTCATGCACAACAACGCAAGCGTGCTGTGAAGGCTCTACAAAAACAAGCGACTGCTCAAGGAATAGTTAGTATGCTTAAGGCAATGCCAGATCCACAAACAGTGGAAGTTGATGCCGTTCAAGTTACTACTGTTACTGCTTCCCCTCTTTCGTCAGCGGTTAATGGTAAAGACAAAACCCTTAGTACTGATCCTTCCAATACCAACAAAGACGATAATCCGGGAAATTCCAAGACGGAAAAGTCTACAGACACAAATACTCGTGGTACTGCAACAAAAGAAGGTGAATCGAAATCTGTCACGGCAAAAAATATAGTAAAGAAACTATTTCATCCTCCAACTCATCAAATTTCAGCCTATGTTTTTTGGTGGGGTTATGAAATTTATGTGCCGCAAGATTGTATGGGACGACTTGATCAAGCACAAAATGTTGGCAATTCATTCCTTGGGTTGTTGCAAGTAGTCGCCAGTACTGTCACAGCAATTCATCCGTATTTTGGGTTTATTGCCGCTTGGGTCGGATTACAATTCACTGTAATTAAATCACAAAATCTCGGGCATGGTGTCGTGTTGGCTGCTACTTGGTAAAAAATAACGTTTTTCGTTCGTGAGATTTACGAACTTTTGATTGAAAACAAATTAAATCAGAAATTTTGTTTTTATATTATTGATATTAAATATTTTAGGGTTTTGCCAGTTGCTTTAGTTCCGAGACCATGGTAAGTAAAAATATAGTTACCATTCATATAATGCATATATATATATATATATATTAATAACATATTATTACTACGGATTTTTCTAGGGATGCTCCACTTGATTAATACTCGTAATCAGTATCAAACTTTGAATTTATTTATTATACATTTTTCAATATTCGTTCATCGCAACATTCTTGTAATTTATTATGTAACAATATACGCATATTTGTAAGAATCAACTTATCGTGTACATACATTAAATAATGAGTTATATATAGTAATCAAATTTCAAGATATTGTTAAAGTGCAAAGTCGAGAGAACACTAACAGACATTGCTAAATTTCAATTTAGGGATCTGGGAACATGTCTCTTTCTTAATTAATTTGAAGTATAAAAAATACCTTTAGTGTACACACCCCTACAATCATATATTAAATTAAAAATACAATTTTTAGGTGGATACATAAATAACCAAGTCTCATTTATAGGTTTGTCTTAAAATGGAGATATAGTAAAAAAAGTGTATCATGAGAAAATCAAAAAAGAATGCATATCGATATCGATATTATTATCCCGAGCAATTTAAAAAATACAGTATAGTCGGCCAATAGCATCGTGACAGGTTTGATGATCGTTAATCAAATCCCAATTTATAACTTCCTCGTCAAAAACACAACTTTCTGCTAATAGATATTATTTTCAGTTATGGTCAAGTCGACAATAATTGCACGGATATCTGATGGTACAATAAAGTTTTTTCTCTATGCGTTCTTGACTCATCTTCATTTTTTTGCTCTAAAACTCACTTTTTACTCTCAGGTTTACCGCTCGCCGCCTCTGTTGATAATGAACAGGTACTTTTTTTTTGCACCAGACTTCTTTTATTGAGTTATCAGAAAAAAGTTAAGCCTATTATTTTAACTTACCTTGTTTTTGGTTGTAATTTTTTAGGGAGGTGAAGCAGAGTTAGCCGAATACAAGCAAAAGGCCAAGCTTCTCTTTAAAAAAATGAATGAGCATTCGGAAGACAAGTGTTCAATAGAATCGGGAAATTATTATTTTCAGTAAGTGGTAATATCCACTTGAGCGCATTTTTGCTTAAATTTGACGCTTCAGATTTTTTTTGACTTTCATGAATTTATTTATCATTATATATTGACATTCTTAATTTACACACACATAAAAAGTTACATCATACAAAATGGTGTATGCTACATGACAATTAGTGATCGATCGTACCCGCGGCAACTGGCATTCAGCTATTTAGATGAACTTGCCAAAGAATTTTACACACTATATGGAAACGAGATAGAGAAAAAAAATTTGCGACCGTATGCTTTTGTTAAATTTGGTGAGCTTTTTTCCTACGTACTCCTTTTTTGATGACAATCCAAAGCATAATGCAATGAATCTTATTCAATGATCTTTCTTCATAGACACTTTTATGCAAAAGACCAAAAAAGTGTATCAAAATACCCGAACACAGCAGAACCTTGATCGATTGAACACAGAATTGAGTGAGGTCGCGAATATCATGACAAAAAATTTAGAGAATGTGCTTTGGCGTGGCGAAGGATTAGACAGTGAGTTTTTTGAGAATTAAAAACTCGGAAATCTCTTAAGAAGACGATCTTTAACTAATTAACTAACAATTTGCAGAAATGAGTTCACTTTCTGACCAACTTCGCTACGAATCCCAGAAATACAAAAAATCTGCACGAGATCTCAATTTGCAACTTCTTTATCGCAAGTATGGGCCACCTGTTGTTATATTTCTCGTGTTATTCCTGGTGATTTATTGGCGATATTGGTGGTACTGAGGTTTTTTCGTGTGATGGGATAAAAAGCAAATAAATAATGAGGAAAGGGGAGATGGTGGAATAAGGATATGAGTGGATATTTAATCGTATTAATGATCTTTATGTAGTAATTTGATAAGGTACCAAACTTGTTTATTTTCTGTTAATGACATGTTGGATCTTTTTATAAAGATCTGGAATTATGGAGGGAGCAGTTACCAGCAGCAGCAAAGAAATTATTAAAAACAATTGTTGTGTAAGGGTAGAAGACATTCAGTAATAGACTGATAGTTTTTTTTAGCTTAATAATTTTTGGTATCCTTACTGTATATAAATATATAATGTATTTTATATATAATAAAAATAAAATATAAAATCAAAATGTGTTTTATTTATTTTATATTTGTTATATAAATTTTCGAATTCAAATTACACATTAAATCGTATTTATTAAAAAAAAAAAACGTTGAATCGAAAAACTTGCAACATATTCCCATCGGTATTTATTAAAAAAACATTGAATCGAACAAACAATCCGCTAGGATAAAGATATTAATCAATAAAAAGTTAAATACCAACTATAATGATTCTTCTCGCTATAAAAAAGTAAAATAAAAAAAATGGAATCTTAAAATCGACAAACCAACCGAAAATTACGAAAACAACCGTCCAAAAGTGACCAGGTATAAGATTATCAATGGCAATATAGAGATGTGAAGTAATTTCGTTTATCAACCAATCAATAGCTGAGATTTCTCGAGTTGTTTAAATTCATGAAGTTTGACCCTTTTTCTTTGAGAATTGCAACCTTTTTTCGTAGAATTCAATCATCTTTGCACAAACAAGATTATATATTCAGAAAAAGAAAAATCGCATTAATACGTATTAATTAACTGACTGATTAATTAGTTAATCAATGACTTACTTTTAAAGGGCATTTAACGTTGATTATATTATTAAGATGAACTGTGGTTTTACCGTTTTTCCTAATAACAATATCAAAAAAAAATAATTTTTGTCATTTAACATTTTATGAAAAAATCAAGAAATAACAAAAAAATTACTTTACCATAATACGTAAACTTTCAACACGTTTTGATCAGAAGTTGGGTAGACGGTGATAACTTCTTTGACCAACGGTTCCCAACTTCCTTCAATTCCAACCGGATCAAATTCATCGTCTGGCGAATGACCATGAATTTCCTCTTGTTCTTCTATTCTCTGTTCCTTTTGATTCTCTTTCTCCTCCTCCTCCTCCTCCTCATCGTCAGCCATTCGCTTTCTCTTGCCATTTAGCTTTGAATAGCCAGCCTCCGTGACATTTTTCACGCTTGTTTTCGTTTTTTCAGATGACTCTGCTTCCGACGCTGAAGATTCCATTCTAGCAAATTTTCTCATCTTTTTTAACTTTGCTGGTGTTCTTTCTCGAAGAATTCTTGAGGGACTCGCAGGAGTGCTAGTGGTGTGGGTATGTGAAGGAGTTTGAACAGAATTTTCTCTACTGATAAGAGTATCTTTGGTAGAGCGAGCTGTCATTTTTGCCTTCATTATATCTGGCTGGCTTCGCCATTCTTCTTTTCTTTCATTGTCTAAGAATTTTTCTTTGTCATCCCAATATGCTGTGATCAAGGGTCGACAGAATCTATTTTGCATGTAATGTTAAAAGTATACTTTCATATATAATGTCAAAGAAGTCAATTACCAAAAGAACCTTACACATTTTCTTCGTATTCCCAAGTACTATCGCTCTCGGGGTATCCTGTCAAATAAATAGAGAATCAATAAATATATTGACAAGTCATACAAATTGAGCTTGCTTTGTTTAATTTTCAATATGGAATAAATTCATGCCTAGCCACTTTATATAATATTGCAGTTTTCCCTAACAGAATAAATTTATATTAAACTGTTAGAATGATACTCTTAAATAAGTAAATAAACAAGTGAAATAAATAAACCGATAATCATTAACTTTATTTAGCATACTTTATTAACAACGTGATCGAGAATGCGCTCAACGGTATAAACGTCGTCCCCAGAAACAACATCGTCGTCGTCATCGTCGTCGTCTTGTTCCTCATGTTCTACGTAATCCCCGTCTTGCTCTTTCTCCTTTCCCTTTCGTTTTCGACTTCGTTCTTTTTCCTCCTGCGACTCTTTCACTTCGTTTTCTTTTCCTTTTTCCTCGTCTTTGTCACTTACGCCAGCATGTTCACCGTTGCTTTTTTTGGCTTTATCCGTCTCCAAGAGAATTGCTTGATCAACCTGCATATCTTCAAGGTCACCCGTTAATTGATCAACTTGTTCCTCGCTATCTTCGGGTGAGGGGGGCTCAATAACGACATCTTTTTTTTTGGAAGTCTTTTTAGGGGTCTTACTTCCTCTCTCGGACATTTTTACTATTAATAAATCAAAAGTTCTACTCAATGATAGATAAAAAGAGCGAGAATCTTCTTATCGTGATTATATTATGTATTGTATATTATATCATATCATGAAAATTTTTATCTACGAAATTTTACTAAGCCAATTGAGCCCAACAAACGCGTAGAAACTTTGAAAAGGCTTGTAGCATGTGACCGCAGAGATTACATAAATTCTTGATGATGAGATGATTGCATTTGTATTGTGTTTCTTAGTGTCGCACAAACGCGTCGTTGCGAACATGGACAACGAAAATTCGGGACAAAGTGTTCTTGATACTGTTCTCAAAGCTAACGAAAAGATCAAAATGGACAGTAATGATGTTGAAGGAGAGCATATTACAAGTAATAATAGCCCAATGTAATAAAAAAAACTATTTCTCAAGTAAAGTATACATTTATCTATAAGAATAATAAATGAATGAAATCATTATTAGGAACGCAATGACAGAAATGCTTCAGAATAACGTATCAAGCATTCAGAGTTCTTTTAGTACAGTGTACGCGGTTAGTCAATACGAATTCAACGATTGCTCGCATTTATTATATAATTCATTCATCATATTATTGATTCAATTAATGAAGTGAATCCTTTATAATAAAGACACTCGCAGAAAATCTTAAACAGTCGCTGGAAATAACGCGTGCCATGAACTCTGCAATGGAGCAGTTGCTGACGTCTAATTGTCGTATTGGTATTGAATTAATTTTGAATTTTAATCATATTACGTTGATATCTACATAAAAAGCTTATTGAAATATCGATAGAAACGAAAATCGTACCGATTCATAAAAACGAATCTGCCAAGAAAGAAGAAAAAGATCAAACTATACCAAGTTTACTCGAAATCACGGTATCGAACGCTAGTCAATTTCCTATAGTGAATGGCTCATTAAAATTGATTTTTGTGAATCAGTTCAGTAAAAAGGTATTCAATAATATATTGTTTATGATATTTTTATAAGTAATTTTTCCTACATTCTAAACGCGAATTAATTAGGAAGAGATTGTAGTACTAGAATGCATTGGCTCAATAACAAGAAAAATTAATGACGGTATTACAGTCTCAGGGTAATGGAATTTTCTTATCATTAATTTATTTTCATTTTAATCTAATAACTTATCTACTTCACTAGAATCTTGGGATCAACACGGTCTCGAGAAATACATAATAATAATAATAATCGGGAAGAAGATGAAACAGCCACTCTGGTTTCTTCATTGCTAACAGGGAATGATAATGGTTCTAAATTTATTATTTCCCCATTTACAAAAATAACTGAAACTTTTCGAATAATACCACCAGATTTTGCTCCGGTGAGTTATCCTATACATATATTTATTTTGCAATTTACTAATTTTTCTCCTGATTTGGTTTTTTTTAGTATAATGTCAAGATTACCTTAGCTTTTCCAAGTCCTGGCACCCGAAAAAACTTACAAGTCGAACATATCTTTGGAATATATTTGATTGATCAGGTAAATTAACAAAAATTGTAACTTTTTATTCTTAATCAATTTATACACATAACATCTAACTATTTTGATCTCTTTTACATGCATTGCAAGTGTGAGAAATGTCTTCGTGATTATGATACTTCCACATCTTCCACTTCATCCACCTTACCAACATTTTCAGATTTACCATCAAAAACAATAAAAATATCACCTAATATACTTCGACAATTATGGAATGTACATCAAAGTGTTGGACTGGATGAACGACTGTGTTTTGAGTTAATAGTAACATCAAAATCAAATGAAAAAGACGACAAAACGGAGGAGCATGTAATGTTTATTTTCCTATTATCTATTATTAAATTTATCCATTTTTTTTAATTTCATATTCTCCACAGAGTTTTGTCTTTTCAATTTTCTTGCGTATCAAAGAATGGCAAAAAGCACAAAATGAAAAAAACGACAAAAGACCACTGAACAATGTTATATGTGATATTTATCTTTATCCTTCTTTCGACATCGATAATGAACAACAGCAGAATAATAATAACATCAACTCGAATACAATACTTTCTCCAACTAATTCTCATAAAAATTCCACGATGATTGCGATTTTGACGCGTATTATCGAGGAATTGACTAATTTGTCTTTATGAACTGTACAATAATATAAATTTGTATATTGAAATACCAAGATTTTCTGGGTTATAATAATATTTGCTTGAGCTTAGATTTTTACCATAAATAGAAAAGTGAGGTCATCATTATTTCGGAGAGATTACAAATCTTGGCTGATTACCATATTATAGAGAAAATTTTATTTAGCAAATGAATGCCAAGCTTGCAGCAACTTTTTTACCTGGAAGCGGTGTTTTTTCGAAACAAGCTCTTAGTATTGTTTTGCTCCCGAGAAAGGTAAAAAAAAGAAGAAATAACTTTTAGCGAATTGAGGTGTCGGCTAAGCGAGCGCTTTTCTCACTAGATAGCCAATACATCAATTAACGAGAAACTTTGCTACTGAAGTTTTCAGTCGACCTGTTATAATTAAACCTCAGGGTACAGATAAAAATTCCCAATTATCATGTTTTTTAAGACGAACATACACATTTGTTAATAAGATCTAACATCTATAAAATAATTTTCTTAGCAATTTCTCCATTGCCATCACGATTAGAAGCGTGGCTAAGAGATTTTCAAACCAATGAACTGATAGATATTATTACTTTAGATCGACATGTTTTCGGGGTTCCGATAAGACGAGATATTTTACACAGAGTAGTTGTTTGGCAACGTGATAACTGGCGACAAGGAACTCATTCAACAAAAACTAGAAGCGAAGTGAGCGGATCAACTAGGAAAGTAGCACCTCAGAAAGGAAGAGGAAAAGCAAGAGTTTCAACTCGGAGAGCTCCTCAATTTGTTGGAGGTGATTAATCATATTTATTAATTGATTTATTAGTTTAAGCTCTTAATAATATTGATGTTATGTCGTGGATATCAATTAATAAGGGGGTCGAGCTCATGGACCTCACCCTAGATCGCATGCCACTGATCTCCCTCGTCAAGTTCGTGAACTTGGTTTACGTGTAGCACTTTCCAGTAAATTCATACAAGATCAATTATACATAGTCAATAACATTGATGTTCCTAAACCTAAGACAAAAGAACTGACAGATCTTCTAAATCGTCGACTATGGGATCCGTTAGCAATTGAACGAAGAGCCGGTCACTCGATAATGTTTGTTGGTGCAAGTAGAACACGGAATTTCGAACTTGCTCAACGTAATTTGCAACGTGTCCATTATTCAACGGCGCAAGAAGTTTTGGAGGCTGGTGATGTTTATAACATTATAGGACATGAAGTGTTGGTGTTGGATCAAGGGGCTTTAAAAGAGTTGGAACTTTTATTGAATCCTTATATACTTTGAGGGTTCTTCTATTTCCGTTTGTCCGTCAAATTTATTTTACAGCAAGATAAATTACATGAAATTTCATTTGTATATCACATGATCGGACGAAAAATTAAATATGATGATAGCTCATTTTAAAATATATAAAGTCAAGGAATTGTAGTTTGCTTGGTCTCATCTAATAATATGCGACCAAGGAACGAATCTATTGATCGACGATCGCTTTAGCAAAAAACTTCGTCTCGTATGATCGAACAAACACATAAAATCGGGCGAATCCAGTTATATGGTATCTGGTTGGCTGCTAATGATTTGGATGCAATCAGCTAGAAATCAAAATCCGCTCATCGAAATACAAGTAATTCTAACAAAAATTACGATAAACTCAGATGACGATGACGACAACAATATTCAATCATAAAAATATAGCGACAGTCAATTTATTGATCCATTCTCAAAAAAAACGAAAAATATGTAGAAAACACAATAGATATAATAATACTGGTAATAATACTATTACTAGGACGATAACCTACTTTGTTGTACTTTGAAAAAAACCCCATGTTTTGGTAAGAGATGAGTAGTAGAGATAAAACTACGTTAAAAATGCTAAGAAACCCACAAAATTTGTAAACAAGCATGATATGATGAACATGCAAGGACAATTTTAAAAGACGACATAGTTTATGTATGAGTTATGATAAATTATCTGCATGTAAGATAAAAAGAAAATAATAAATATATTGATATAAACTTCGTGAGAAATGTTTGGTTTATAAAAGGAAATCGTAAGGGAAATTTAGTGAAATGAATTCTATAATTGCTAATTTCTTTAACAGTTAAAAGTTTGTTTGATTACGATATCGATAGTCTTATGATCATATGAAGTGCATTGAATAAGTTTGTGCAAGCGCTAGCTAGATGCACTGGCTGAAGCTCATAAGTGCCATTTCTTGTTCGAGTTACAAGGTAGCGTGCGTGTTTAGCAGACAAGTGCACATAGTATGCTGGAGAAAATTTAAAGGGTATCGACATTAAAATCATTTCCATCGTGTAATATGATGTAATGTGCTGGTCGAGTATAAATAACGATACGAATGTGTGATCTTTCGATCGATGGTTGTTCCAGTAGGACAATTTACATTTTTATCTTTCGATCGATGGTTGTTCCAGTAAGACAATTTACATTTTTATCAGTGTTTCTTTCGTCTGTTGCGTTTACACGCACATGATGTCTTTTACTGACGACGATAAAGGTAACCGAAGGATCATATGTTTCTCCTCTTTGGTTTCTTCATCTGCATATTTGAATTCTCTGCAAGCCGCTTGAATAGCCCTCAATTCATATTCAAGAACCATTTTATATTGACTCTCGGATACACCATGATGACCTTTTAAGACCGATTTATTTGTTTATATTCCGTTAAAAGTTCTTTGACAATTTGACGCATTTCCAAAATTTTCTCTTCAACTTAAACTTCTCGATGCCTTCTTTTTCGTCCGCGGTTTCTATAAATATTTCTACTGCCATGTTGATTAACTGTACAAGTTTATGGGTGATCCTCGCTGCCTTCACCGGTCGGATGTGTTCATGATATGTTCTTTTGTAAGTTCGGGAATTTTGAGGATTGAATTGATTCCGCCAAGTTTCACATTCATTTCGAAGCAACATTTACGCAGTAAGGACTTTCCTGGATCTTGTCAGCGACAACACATTGCGATAGTAGGCCCAGAACCGTTGTCTTAAACCCTCCATTTAGATGATAATGCGCGGCTTATCCAATTCCATAATCATTCCTTGATCACGGTAAGTTAAACCAATGTAACAATGTTTTCGACATCCAGACGAGGCAAGTATTTCTCCTGAACACAGCGCAAGACAAATCGAGATATCGCTTTTAATGAATTTTCGTCCACGAGGATTCCAAGTTCCATTATGTGGGGTGTATCTTTAAAAAATAAATGATAGCAATAGTCGGAGGATCCAAGATTCGACCGGGTGTCTCTGTCATTAGCGAATCCAACACATGACCTCCATATTCACTTTAGGAAAAGCTGCGGTGAAGGTTATTATCTTTGCGAGTTGATCGCACTAAAATACTTCGGCGAAAAACGTTGTTGCCCTTGATAATTTCACAGTATTCAAGCGGCCAAACTTCCGTCTTTCTCGACTGAATTCCACCACATGAAGGTATTTAAGCTCGATATTGTAATATATTCACCGTTTTTTAACTGTAAATGTATGCTAACTGCTTTCTTTAACCCAATTGATTATTTAGTTTTGACGTATGGTTGATGTGATGGTCTGACTTTCAATTTTGTTCTCATCATTAAAGGTTGCAGGCAAATCACGAAGACCAAAAATTCGCACAGGAACATAACTAAATCTTTTTTCTTGTAGAGTAACAACCTACGAATATTCGGATCCAAATTCAAATTTTTGCATTGGAAATATTTATAGGAAGTGCTATGCATCAAATCATAAAGCGCTTGCAAACATTCCATATTGAAGAATCCCAACGAAAGGTTCTCGCACATAAGTATGGAATTCATCGAGATTAGGCGGCTCTTCAATTTTTTTAATTTGCACTATAAACTCATTCGGTTTGCCACTCAAATCCTGACCATCATTAAGTAACAAGCTATTGAAGATGTCGATTTTTATATCGATGAGTTTACCCGTGTACAACGTTTTTTCGCCGTTGAAAAAGTATGAAACTATTCATTTCCCTTTTTCAACGTTCTAAACACTTTACGCTGATTTCTATTTTCGGAGGTTTTGGCCCTCGTCATTCCTGCGATAAAAGATTTCTTGATTTTGACCGCATATTTGATTCATGTTGCATCTTTTGGATGTTTTTTCAATTTGGAATAGTTGACGCGATATACGGCCGCACGAAATTTTTTGTTTTCTTATGGGTATTTATTGTGACTCTTATATTGAGATAGTTGCTTGTTATATTTTATTGATTGTTTCTTTGGCTCTTGTCTTTTGCCGGTCGTGAGAACAATAAATAATTAAAAATGCGGTACATAACATAGATAGTACAGTCAAACCTCCATATAAGCACTGCAATTGTGAGGTAATACTTCTAATTTTATAAGCAGGTTGTTGATGTGCCTATAACCAACATATAGTGCAAGCTACTGCAGTGTTATATATATTGTTGCAAGATGATAAATAAGATCTATGGTGTCGGGAAGTATACGGATAGTGCTTAGGATTAGCTTAGGATCATTGCATAATCATGTGATCTTTCCGGACCAGTGCCGATATTTATAAATCACGTGATTATCGATGATGTAGACTAATCAAAAATGTCGGGAAGGCAATTTTAACCCTAACCCTAAACTTTAAATAAATCTTTGACAATACTATTAAACTTGTCCATTCGTGCATTTATTATATTTATTATCGTTATGCATTTTTGTATCCCATCAAATAATGTAATAATAAATTTACTTTCATAATAGAAATTAGCTTTCAAGCAATAAATCAGATGGTTAGGGTTATAATTTTTTTCCCCGGGAATTGAAATCAAATCTAGTCGCATGGATTTTATTGAACTACCTATTCTTCGACTTTTTTCGCATTAAAATTCAAACATGACAATTATTAATTGAAAAGATCCTCCAGACAACTATGAATTAATTTCATGACAACGATACTATTACGAATTAAAGCTGAATCAGATCATAGCCGGAAAATCAAGATACCTTCAACAATAATATGAATTAATTAATAATAAACCTGTCGTGCTCCTGCGAACAAATGATAATAAGGTAAGATACATGAATCATTGACAAGGATATCATGAATTCTTTTGCGAACATAAAGGATCAGAACTGCTAGAAATTTT
>CAJVPL010001342.1:0-14683 GCA_910591945.1 Ambispora gerdemannii | reverse complement strand
CAAATAATTTGATTATAACAAAAATATCAAAAGACTAGTCTATAACAAAATATCAATTCAATAATTCAATATCAACATTTTGATTAGCATAATACAGTCTTAAGCTACTTGTTCACAAGATTTAAAGTATACTTTTGAGAGAGAAAGATGAATTATTTAAGTATTAAAAGGTATTTGTTTTATTATATTATTTATTCTCAAGTTTCAATATGTTGAGTTAGAGCTCAACTATAACTCATATTTATATATTTTTTTAAAATACAAATATAATATTAAAAACAAGAAAAAGATAATTATATTAACTAAAAATAGATAATTTACTAAATATAAAAAGTAGAGAAATAAAGAAGAAAAAGTATAAATCTCAAAGAATTTTAATTGGTTAAATTATATCTACTCAGAATAAATAAGTATAAAAGTATAAAAAATATAAAAAAATATAAATATATAAAAGTATAAAAAGTATAAAAGTATAAAGTAGAAAAAGTATAAAAAATATAAAAAGTATAAAAAAATATAGGAAAATAAAATAAAAAAATAAAAAATATATGAATACTATAATTAATAATATATAAGAAAATTATAAAATATTCAAAGTTTTTATAATTTTTGTAAAATATTACAAATTATGAAATTAACAAATTTATAATATAATTATAATAATATACTTCAAATTTTGTATATAAATAATCTTATATTATATCGAATTTATCAAATTGCTGATGATTTTAGATTATATTATGCTAAACAAATTGTTGTTATTGAATTATTGAACTTTATATCATACTATGCTAAACAAATTACTATATTAAAAATTATTGAAATTGAATTATAAGTATTTTACTTTTATTTTTAATTATTAACAAATATTTCTTACTTGTGAGAAGAATAAAGTGAAAGAATTTTTGTTATTATTATTACTAATTATATTATCTTAGTTCTAGAAAGCTTTATACAAGTACAGAATTATCTTTTTTAAATTTTCTTTATCATTTTTTATTCTCTCTCTCCTTTTTGATCTTTATTTTTTCACAACTTTCTTATATTATTATTTCTTTTAAGTAAATACAATTTCTATAAAAATTAGCATAAGTCTTAGATATTTCTCTTTTCTCTTAATATTTTTTTTATTAGTTTATACTCTCTCTTAACTCAGATTCTTGTTTGTAAGCTAATTTTATAATTAGTAAATAAACTTGTAATAATATTCTCTCTTAATATTTCCAGCCAGATCCAACTTAAAAGCAAATAATAACAAAATAAATTACTTATAAATATTAAATTATAGATTAATTTAACTGATATAATGAATTTACTTGAATACAATTAACTCATAAATTATTTGAATATTCTACAATTACCAGAAAATCTAATAGTAAAATAATAATAAAAATTCAAAAATAAAATAATATATTATATTATCAGAAATCAGATACTATATTGATAAAATAATAGAGATTCTGAATAATTATTAAAAGTGATTAAAATAACTAAAATAGAAGAAATATTATTCAATAAACATTTAGCAATTCATATTGAATATTTTGAAATATAAGTAATATATTATAGAATATCTCAAAACTATTATTGATCAAATTTACACCAAGATATCAAAAACTATATTAAAGCATATAATATATATTAAAGAAAAAAAAATAATTTATTGCATTCAATTGAAATAAAATTACTATTCGAAAAAATTAAAATTAATTTAGTAGAACTATTATCATTTACCTCTAATAAAAATAGATATGTAATAGTTGCTATTGATTATGAAACAAAATAAGCAAAAACAAGAGCTATTTCTGATGCAATATCAACAATAATAATATCATTCTTATATGAAGATATTATTTATAAATATGAATTTTTAAGAGAATTAATTTCTAATAGAGGAACAATCTTTATTAATGAATTAATTAGAACATTATGTGAAATTTATCAAATTAAATATTATCTCTCAGCATTATATCATTCTCAAACAAATAAATTAATTAAATAATTAAATAGAACATTGTATGAATTATTAGCAAAATTAGTATGATTACATAAAAATAAATGAAATTTTTACTTACCTTCAGTATTATTTATCTATAGAACAATTCAACAAGTACAACCAAATTCACTTCATCTATAAAAAACAAGCAATAACTCCAATAGATTTAAATTATAATTATTGAAAGAAAATGATGAAGTTACAACAAATAAAATCATCAAGCAAGCTTGTATAATAATGAACAAATTAGAAATTAATAGAACAATGGCTCATCAAAATATTCAGAAATCTCAACAAAAGCAAAAAGAATTATATCAGCAAGATAAAAATGCACAAACTTTCTTTATTTGAGATAAGTCTTAATGAAGAGGATGGAAATACAGTACTAATATCATGAAAAATTTTTGCAAAAATGAAAAGGACCATTCTATATCCATAAAAAACTTGATAAAAGAGCCTATCGACTAAGAACAATAGATGGAAAACTTTTGAAAAATCTCTACAATGAAGATCATTTAAAACTATATCTTGAAGATAATAAGTTAGAACCAATAATTATGATTCAAAATTAGAGTTAGCTAATCTGACTGAGAAGTCAATAAACTAAGCTTTGGGATTGGTTAAATCATATATTGTCTTTTGGATGAGAATCATAAAATTTTTCAAAATATCAAAATTAATTTTAACTGAAGAATATTATCATCTTAAATCCTATCATAAATTCTTTTGATACAAGACAGTATACATAACTACACTCATTATTCACAACAATCATACCTATTCAAAATGTTCACTTTACCGTTATAAAATGATTTTAGTGAATAATAAATATGTGAGTAGGCAATAATATTAATATTAACATTAAAATTAACGAAGATAGATATTATGCAATGTATAGCTTGCTGCTAAGAAAGTATTTAACATTATTGTTATTGTTTTCTATAGTTAAATAATAAATATATAACCCAAAATATCATTTTCTTTGATGTTATTTTATTGTAGTTCATAATGTAGTTTTTCTTGTACAGTGAATTATTTTTTGCATTTTGTGGTAACTATTTTTTAGTTTTAGATAATCCACACAAGTTTTTCCCATGGTATTTTCAGGAGAATAATGCAACACCACATAGGTCAAAGGTTGCAACAGCCGCTCGCGAAGCTTCTGGAATCAAGACGTTATTTTAGCCTCCATAGAAATTTGTGGCATGATCCCCTTCACCATCTACGTATTCTCACAGAACGTGAAAGTGGATTGGATCTTACGATCGAAAGCTTATTTATATAGTATGCCCGTTCGAATTGCCACGATTATTGCTTGCAAATGGATATCATAGAATGCATTAAGCTAATATTGAAATTTTATTGTTTTTAAGTTGTCAAATTTAATGGTTTGTAAATGGTCAGATCTTTATGACGACCCACTGTATGTATCTCTTCATTCTCTGAAGAAAAAAGTTACTAAATGAAAAAAAATACCTTCGTCTGATTGACATTTGTAGCACCTGAATGTTCAATATGATTTAGGTGAAGTACGTAATAACAATACGTAACACAATAATAACGATAAAAATGTCTACAAATAAAATAATCAAAAATATCACTGAAGGAATAGAAAACTATTCGATTAGGCTACTATATCAAGAAGAAAGCCAAGTCGAGGATTTAAGAAGACAACACATAAAGGTTTGTTTATTACTCACTGAAATTATTTTATAATAAAGTTGTTGACAGATTTTTATATCGATACGTATACAGTATGTCAGAAATAATGTATCAGTATCATTGGACAGTGATTTTTATTATGATGGATGTGATTGTACAGATAATTGCGAGTCGTCAGAATGTGGATGTAAATCTACTCATGGTATTTACCGTTACTTATCTATTTGAAATTTTATTAATACCTCCGATACTAATCAAATCAATTTCGTACTTATATAGGTTATTTTTATAACAGTCAAATATCAGGTCTAGATCCGAATCTGGTTCAATCCTCAAACGCTACATTCAATCATACAATTTACGAGTGTAATTCTTTATGTGCTTGTTCAAATCAATGCCAGAATCGCCTCGTGCAGCATGGAATTTCTTTGCCATTAGAAATATTCAGAACATCTTTGTGTGGGTGGGGCGTTCGCGTATCATCATCTTATACGAATAATCAGAGAAATAATCAAGAAAAAGATGTGGACGACCAAGTTGTGATTAAACAAGGTCAATTTGTTTGTGAATATGCTGGTGAAATCATAAAAACGGACGAGGCACGACGAAGGTGGAGATCATACAAGAGTGACTATGGAATTACTGATAATTATATATTTTGCATAAGAGAGCATATTGGGTATGTAATAATCTTGAATAAATGGTGTTGCTTTTTTTCTAAACTGAATGAAAATACCTATCGCTATAATTTTAAAGAAAAGATCGCGTTCTTCGGACGGTAAGGCGAAATTCTAACTGGGGGGGGGGGATTATATTTGTTTACATTATTTATGATAAATCCCTGAATTTAGAATATAGATCCAACACGGGTAGGAAATATCGGCCGATACATTAATCACTCATGTTCACCAAACCTGCGAATGTTTTTAGTTCGAGTAAATTCTATAGTCCCAATCGCAGCATTATTTGCTACACGTGAAATTCGGGAAAATGAAGAATTGAGTTTTGACTATTCGGGGCAGATTGGAATGGGAATTGAAGATGAGAAGATAAACAATAACGAAGAAGATAGTGTTAGTAAAAATGGCATCATCGTTGGAGAAAGAAAACCCTGTTTTTGTGGAAGTGAGAATTGCTGTGGGTATTTGCCTTTTGATGAATCATTATGAACAATAAATGTTTCGCTAGGAATAGAGTTTTTACCTGTATCGCTGCACGCTCCTTTTCTCGCGCCAAAGATCATTAATCACACATAACGACAAGAGCATTTTGTCAAGAACTCAATAGGATTAATTTTAGAGTCTTATCCACATCAAGAGGTTTGAGCTAAATCTTCGTTAACATCATATGTTTTAACCTTAAAGCTGATTGTATTTAACAATAATAAATCAGTTATTCTGTCATCTCGTACCTATGAATTTAATAGTAAAATAAACATCATTGAAAGAATATTCTCACAGTTAAGAGGTTCAATGGTCTCTAATTATATTTATTTTGCCAAAGCAAATAACTAAAATACAAAATGCAAATTATACTTATCAGATTTTTCCGTACCCAAATATAACTTCGATCAACAATACTAATAGAGTATTCTTTGAACAGACTCGATAAATTCTATGAAATTTCTAACTACGTATTATGACATTTCGGTGAAAGCTAGAATATTCCACGTACTTTTTCAACACACTCGATAATATTGGTGGCGCAGTCGCAATATTTTGTGATACACTTTCTGATGCTTGGGTGAAGCGAGAACCGAATATCGAACCTTGAGTTTTTGAAATATTGTGTTAAAAACGAAACGGTACTACCGCAACTAAATAAAAGTAATAACGATCAACACACTTTTAGATTTATTAGCGTTAGTCGCAGCAGTGAGTTTGTAGAGATAAATGTATTACGTATTACATTGGGGTATTTCATCTACGTACTAAATAATCAAGTCTATATGAGGTATCGGTATCATAATAAAATTTACTAATACCAGTTACACGATTTGTCACGCAGATCTGTGGAGTAAATTTTCTTCTATATAATTTGAGAGATCGACATCTCATTATTTATATGTAAGTAGCAGCCTTCTTTATTCGTTTTTTTAAAGGTTCCTAAACAGAAACTGTACTCATGCGATGCTATGCTACAGTTCAGTAAGACGAGTGCTTTCTTATGTGCAAGTTTGAAAGGGGATAAAAAATAAAGCTGAGAATAATCTCGTCTGCAAAGGTTGTTCGTCACGTTATAGTGTATAATAATGGCAACACTATAGAGCTTCCCATTTCACCAATTTGGAAAGGTTTTTGGAGCAGTTAGTGTAGTTATGAACTACTGATGTAATTACAAACCACCAGAAGTGGTTACGGACTATATATAAAGGCGAGTTGCAAGTTATCGGGAGTGGTTATGAGGCTTCGGGTTGGGTGGGTTGGGTTGGTTGGTTACAACTGTAAGAGGCTATTAGTAATAGGATATCAAAATGTATATATTCAATAATATTCTAACAAGTGCTCTCAATTTTGAGCTTGTCCATTGTTGAAAAATATTGTCGAGTCAATGGATCATCTCGTTTGAATTCTTGTAATTCTAAAAGTTCAAGTTGTTTGAAGATGCAGATATCAGGAGTCAGGCGTCACTCTTGCATGTCACTCATCCACTTGGTTTTTCACTTTTGCTTGACCCCTATTCTCACTCTTGCCTATACTCGTCCTCTCACTTTTCATTAGGTTTATTGGTAAGCGATGTAGTATCAACGAAAAACCAATTATTAATGGGTTTGATAAGGGTGAAAACTGATTATTTATTTGAAGATGACAGATAAGAAGGGTAATAATCTAGCTATCAATTAGGTTATACATGTATATAGTTACTAAGTATCTGTAAAAAATAATAATATAATTGTAAAGAATGATGATGAGAATAGTAATGATGATTGATAATAATAAATTTTAATGTGCATTTGTTAAAGTATTAAACATAAAATAAAGAATCTTTTCTTGATATAATTATTCTCACCTAATAATAATAGTATATGTATAAATATGCATTGAAATTCAAAAAGAAAATTGCAATAATAATTGTTAACCAAATGCTATTGTTGCAATACACATATATAAGTATACACTGTAAGCCAAAGTGCTATAACATTAGTTTTATTCAAATTGTTATATTAAATAAATAAAAAATAAATCAAAAATCAAAAAATTATGGAATTCTTACCTGAAGCTTCGCTTGGCCATGAAGAGGAGATTTACAATGACTTTAATCAAGAATTCAGCATTGATGTTGAACAAATGATAGCGTATAATAAAGAAGTTTTCACATTTGACTGGTATTCATTTAAGAGAACACGAGAAATAATCACCAGATATACTGAGGAAACAGATAATAAATTCATCGAAAGTGATAATGAAATGGAAATATTTGAGAAGGAATTTTGAAAGGACTATTTCTTCTCTTGCGAATCATGTTATTAAACTAACATATTGTATTATTATTGACAATGACAATGATCAATACATAATCCAAAGGTGTAACAATGTAGGAATTCACAGTGTGGGACAACTTTCTGATACGTGAGAGATTGACTCTAAAGCTATGCAAGAAGTTGAAAATGAAATTTCAAAGTTGGGTATTTGTTTGCGTCATCTCAACTATGACCAAAATACTGTACACAAACCTGAATCAGGAAGATATATAAAGGTAGTACAAATAACTGAAGAAAGCATTATTATATCACACCACTGTTTATTTTGTAAGAAACTTCAATGCTTTTTTACAAGAGGTAAAACATGTTCAATACATGTATGAAAAGTGTATGAATGTGTAATTCAAGCTCTGTGCCATGGATTGTTCAACTGTCCAACAATAACTTCATATAATAGATTGTTGACTAAGTCATTTACTGATGATTATCCTCATTTTATTTGCACAAACTGTTTTGTAATACATGGAGAACATCTACATATTCAGCTAGAAAAAGAAAAATGATCAGTTTTATGCTTAGAACAAGAGCAACACAATACTGATACTACCTTTGCTTTGAAGTTATTTGGTAAATGGATTGAACAAATCGCTACATCAGATAATAAAACCATAAAAATTAGTTTACTAAAAGAGCTTGTCAATGTTCTTGATAATTTTATCATGGATATACCTAAAATATAGAATATCATTGGTGCATCTTCTACTATTTTTACAGTTTCAAGTCTTTTTTTAATCAAAACAGTATTTGTTATCAAAAAAATTGATATTAATGAAAAAGTACAAGCAATCCAATTGAAAACTACTACATGCAAGAACTTTGAAAGAATACTTGCTCACTTTATATTACAAGCACGATTAGAACTCAAGCAGAAATTATTATCACTCGAAGAATCAGAATCCCTGAATGAATACTATAATACTATGCTGTCACTTCTTATAAACCTTTTGGTTGATTTAATTTCAGTTCTAGAAGAAAAGAGGAATCAAATATTAAATAGAAAATGAAAGAAGAGAAACTTATCTCCATTATAATTAGATGAAAAAAAACCAAAGTCTTATATCTTTTTTCACTTTTATTTTACTTAACATTGTTTTTTGCCATTGGAAAATATGATTTACACATGTTCAAAAAAAATATTAGCTGCAGAACTTCGGTCAAGACTCAATCTGCATCCGAACATTTGAAATCTTGCAGTTATCAATAATATCAATATGAAAGATAATACTTTTCAATATGATAATATTTTTGATGCAACTTGTGATACTGTACATGTGACATTGTGGATGATTTTTCAGTTTCAATATTCAGCACTTGCCAATGTAAACGAAGAATCATTGGAAAATCCAAACCTATTTGACAGAAGTTCTATTATGAAAAAATGACAAGAAAAAATTAATACTGCATTTGGTCAATTAATTAATAAAGAGCAGAAATTTGATGTTGAATATCTTGATGCAATTATTAAAAAACATATTGACTCAGCATTATTTGTAACACCTCCAAATGTTGTAATTCTTGAGCCTGGAGAAGCTCCAAGCAAAAATGAGTATGTTCATCTGGCTGTCGACATGTTTCTCGAAGACTTTGGTTATATAGAGAATAGCATATTACATTTGATGTGTGATAAAGCAATTTATCATTGCATGAAAGATTACAAGAATAAAGAACAAATAGTATATTGCATTCTAGAACAATGATATACTAACAAGTCAATGTGCAGTGCACTAATTTGCCTTTTCTGATTATGAACTTTTTGAACTTGCTGTACAGCTTGATATTTGATTTCTTGACAGATTTGAACAAGTTGCTGATTATTGAGCAATATTTCGAGTACTTGAGCTTATTTGAGTAATGGTTAAAATTGTGATCCATTTATATATTCAGAAAGAGAATATTTCTATTAGTGATATCCTTACAACAAATAACAATCTGCTTAAAGTATGATATAACTTTTACCAATGGGCAGAATACTTGAAATTGTATAAGCTTGATATTTACATGACAAACTTTAATTTACAAATACATAGCTTGATAGTATTTACTCCTTTATTTTCTATAGCTGGAAAAAGAAGATATGCTGTGTCTGTGACATGATTTTTGTTAGATCTTTAAAGCAAGTCAAAATTTCTTCAAGCTCTTCAGATGATATCTTCAATCAATTTGACATGTGAGGAGCATTATTTTACTTTAGACGAGGCTCTGGAAACATTCAGAGTGAATTTCATAAAGAAAAATATGATCAGATAGATAATTAATTCAGAGAATCTAAAGCAGAATATTAAAGCAGCACAAGCAGAGTATGACTGACTTAACTTGTTGATTTCAGAATTTGCTGGAGATTAGTCAGTGAGCAGAAGTGCACAGTCTGTTAAGGATCATCAAGAAGCTTTTTGAAAATTAATTACTAAACTCAAAGTAGGATTTAGTAGCTCACAGTCAGAATCACACTTCTTATTTGCAGAAGCTATGCAATTATAAATATTGATTTTTAACAAATATTTACTTGCTATGAATCAGGAATCGAAAGAATGATTATCATTGTTAAGCAAGATATTCATCATACTGTTCTCCAAGTGAAATCAGAATGAGGTAGATAGAATCTGATGTCTATGAAGTCAATAAAAAAGAAGAAGACTGATTGCATATCAGAAATAAGGGTAGAAGCAGGAGGTAGCAGTTCTGTGCAAGCTCCAGAACTAATTAATATGAAAGTTGAAGAAATCAATCCAGAATTAATTAATATGGAAGTTGAAAATATCAATAAAGAAGACTTGCAATTAATACCATTATCTGAAATCAGTTTGTTTTTCAGATCCACACTTCAAACATCACGTCCAACAAAATACAAATCCACAGCAGTTGAAAAACAATATCTGAAATAGCTTGAAACATACAAAGAATCCACTATATTACCCAGAGAAGTTGTCAATAAGCTGATGGAAAAGTTGTCGCAATATACTGATTATTGAACACCAAAGTGAGTTCGAGATCAATAGTATAATCAATATAAGAGATCAAAAAAGGTATGTGTAAATATACTTCAGGATGAATCTGAATTAAATATTGTGTTAGAATCTATACAATCCAAAGCAAATTATCATTATAACTTCTATATTACTTTCTTTTTATTTAGTTAAATCTTGAAGTACCAGCTAAGAATGACAATTAGTATTTGCCTAAACGGATAAGAAATTTTAAACCTTGCATATATTTTGACTCATGTTTAACTGAATGGATACATTCTAATAATTATAAAAAAATTTTTGTTAATTAAAAGAAATATTGTTATTATACTATATCATAAAACAGCTTTTCCTAATTTTCTTCTACATGTTTATAATGTACTAATCTCTTGAAGTAAAACTTTGTAGATGGTTATTGTTTAAACGTATCTAGTAAATCACTTTTTATGACAAGAATTTGTGAACTGAAGAATAATCTAGCAAAAATAGGTAAAATGAATATTAATTTCAAAGATATTACACTTTATAGGGAGACATTAGTTTTTCATAATCTTTGTATTGCTCTGTTTATAGAAATCTCAACAATAATTTTGTTTTAGAGAACTTTGTGCATTTTGACTAAGACTTTGAACAAAAAATTCACATGTATGATTAATCGATTTTTTAAATCGATCGATATAATATGTTTAATTTTTATGTGTGACAAATTGTGTGACTGATACAGATTTTTTTATGTATATATCAGTATTATTTGACATTTCTGCACACCATGTAGATCCTAATTAATCCTGGTAATATTACGTATTTAGCCAATAGAATTCTACGTGTTAATGTTAAACATAAAATAAAAACTTTATCGATATATAAATACAGAGACCTTCCAGAATATTGTGAACACATTTTAAAATACAATAACACAAAAACTAATAAAAAAGCAAAATTTATAATTCTAAGCTAATAGAATCATTGAAACTTATTGTACATTATATTAAAATTGCAAGTAATTTCAATAACTAGTTCAAAATAAATATATATTTAAATATAAAAATATAATTTAGTATCAAACTAAAAATTTATGTGAAAAAATTTATTCTATTTTATAAATATGCCAATATCTTCATATTCAGTAAACCAAATTAAATAATTTTATATTACCAGATTCACCAAGTCAAGATGTATCTAATAATATTAAAATCATATAATTTGAATCATTAGATATAGAGATATATGGTGCATAATATCTAAAGTCATCAAATATTTGTGTTTTATAAAATGTATAAATAACTTTACTAAGAAGTAAATACAAAATTTAATCCATGAATATTCTCAGAAAGAGTCTATTCTATCATATTCATGGATTAAATTTTGCATTTACTTCTTTGTAAAGAAGTTTATATATTTTGTAAAATACAAACGTTTGATGACTTTAGATGTTATGCATCATAATATCTCAAAAATACTGTACAAAAATTGGAGTAAACTTTTAAAAAAAACCATTTTTATAAATATCTCTGCATCTAGTGGATCAAATTGGATGATTTTGATATCACTAGATTAACATAAATAAGATGAATCTGATAATATCAAAATCATCTAATTTGGTTAATTGGATGCAAAGATATTCACAAAAAATTATTTTTTTTCAAAAAATTTATTCCAGTTTGGCACGTTATCTTTGAGATGTGATATTTTCGTATCTAGTAATCCAAATTGAATGATTTTAATATATTAGATATGTCTTATCTTGGAAAATTTGTGAATAAAATTTATTTAATTTGATTCACTAGATGTGAAGTTATTTGCATTTTTGTAAAATAATATTTTTTTCACATAAATTTTGATTTGATACTAAATTTTATTTTATATATATTTATATATATTTTTTGAACTAGTTATTAAAATCACTTAAAATTTTGATATAATATACAATATGTTTCAATGATTCTATTAGTTTAGAATCATAAATCTTGCTTTTTTATTGATTTTTGCATTATTGTATTTTAAAAAGTGTTCATAATATTCTGGGAGGTCTCTGTATATTAACTTCTGGCTCTTGTGAGTTCATAGTATTTTTCGTAAAGATAGTATATAAAATTATCTTTGGGACTCTTAACAAGACTAATTATATTATTAAAATCTAAAGCAATGTGAAATATTGGTATATTGAAAATGTTGATATTATTCACCAAAATTTATAAAAGAATATTATTTACTTATCATCATTGTCATTATTATCGTTATATTATTGTTATTCTTATCATATTATAGTCTATTTTTTATGAAGTTGCATTGCATTGACTGGAGATTCTTTAAAAACTATGACTACTGTAACATATAAAATCAAATAGTTAGCTAGAGAAAGATATCAAGTTTTATTTAGCTTAGAAAGGTACAACAATATTTCTTGTGCTATAGAGATGTTGGGATAGAAATGAAGTTGGCACTTAGTGAGGATTTTCTATAATTAACTATATGAATTTAACCGTGTGAACGGGTATCAATCCCTTAATTGATACACTTGCTCAAATATTAACATTAAGGGACAAAATTTGTGGATCGCTAAAGACATATAGATCTTTGACTAATATATTGGGTCAGATTAATGAAAAGTTTACTACTTTGTGTAAATATTCTTTAAAAAATATTGTAGTTGTAGTGATAATAGTTAAATAACAAAAAGTAAAAAATTAGATATTTAATTTCAATTAGTACGTACAGTAAATAGATTAATTTGTGAAATTAAAATATTTTAATAAAGGTAAAAATTTTGTTTTTTGCTATTTTATTAAGAAACATATATGTGTAACTATACTTTATGCAATCGTTGATCCTTTAATTAATTCACTACCGCTACAAGAGACATAATCTGTGACCGCTATGCGTGCATGTACGATGTAGACATTTCGGTATCGGTTGCGGCGAATCATTAGAAATTCAATATCACGTAACGGTAATGCTCAGCCATTTCTTTGTTCATCCTTTTTCATATGTATGTACTATACTCATTAATTTGGCGTTTCTGCTTATCCCTAAAAAGATCTCGAAATAGAACAGTACGTACATACGTATTTATTCTAATGTGTAAAAGCTTTAGTTTCCATATATAGAGGGTGGGTATTTTTACTCTTCTTCATTTCATGCATCAATCGTTTGACAAACACATGTGAACGACGACGACTTCCACTCCACCACATATAAATCTTCGTTTTGGACATAAATCACTGCCATCATCACTATTCAACTCAAAGATGGCATTTATTATTCCTCATGATTGTAGTGAATGTGACGATTGTCAACGCTATTACAACTACTGCAAAGCGTGTTCAGTTCACAATATTCATGATTGTAGAAAGAACTGTTACAATTGTAACTACTATAAGTACTGCGAGGAGTGTTCAGTTCGCAATACTCATGATTGTAGTAAATGTGCCGAATGTCAAAAAAAATGAGTTCTGCTGGCGCTGTTTCCTATATCACAAACGAATTTATGCTGAATGGTCTAGCGGAAACAAAGATATCGACAGTCTCAATAATATTAATAAGTATAAAGTATTTAAATGGATCCCTCTTGAAAGATTTACCAATGTTGAATATCTTGCAAAAGGTGGTTTTGGTTCAATTCATAAAGCAACCTGGTTAGATAACATGTGGAATCATAAAGAAAATAAATTCAAACAAAGTGATAAAGACAAAGAAGTTGTAATAAAATCATTACACAATTCAAAACAAATTACATCCGAGTTTATAAACGAGGTAAAATGAACACCTTCAAGTGTCAGCATATGGATTTTTGTTTTTCAATCTAATTAACTTTCAGACGGTTCTAGAGTGCACTGATGATATAAAATCTTATGGAATAACTAACAACTCAGCTATAAATGAATATTCGATCGTACTTGCTGCTCATTGTAGTAATTGCACCGAATAAGGATTGCAGTCACTGTTTCAATTTTAACAAACGAATTTCTGTATCGTTTATTGGAAATAAAGATATCGACCATTTAATAAAAAATGCGCGAAAATTGATGCGCATTTTGATTGGATCCCTTTTGAAATGTGGAATACGTATCTTGCAAGAGGAGGTTTTGGAATAATTTATAAAGCTTTCTGGCTGGTTGGATGGACCATTCACTGGAACATTTGATCATGAAAAAAATAAGCTTAAACGACGTGGTGAACGTAAAATTGTGTTAAAATCATTACATGATTCAAAGCAAATTACATTAGATTTTATAAACGAGGTAAAAATTAATTGTTTCTAAGGGTAAGCATGGTGGTTTTTTTTTGTTTTCTAATAATTAAGTTTTTCAAAAATAGGTTCAGGCTGCTCTAAAGTGTAGTGATATCCTTTTTAAATATCATGGAATAACTAAAAATCCAACTACGAATGAATATTTGATAGTAATGGATTATGCAAGCAATGGGGATCTACGCAATTACGTATATCAATTCCAGCTACAAATTAACACATTTATTTGAGATTATTCAGAATTTGTGTAAAATTCACAGAGGGATTCGTGCATCGTGACTTTCACCCTGGAAATATATTATTGCATTATCAAACTCCTCAGATTGCAGATT
>CAJVPL010001341.1:0-14686 GCA_910591945.1 Ambispora gerdemannii | reverse complement strand
TTTGATATTTTAGTTATAATTAAATTATTGGAATTTCTCAACTAAAGACATTATAATCTCTTTTTTGTAAAAAGAACAAAGTGAAAGAGTCTTCATTACTTTTGTTATTTTTGTTATTTTGATTAGTTAGTTAATTTATTTGTCACTTTAATTAAATAATTCATAAATTAATTAGTTAGTATGATTATTCAGAATATTATATCTAATTGAAATACTATTATCTTATTTTTCTCTTTCAAACTATAATAATTTCAGTAAAAATTGATATAGGACTTAGATATTATTTTTATATTATTTTTATATTTATCTAATTACCTCTCTTAACACTTGTTCATGTTTATTAGCTAATTATCCAATTAGTGAAAAACATGTAACAATAGTATTGCTAATGGAATTATTTATTTTAAGTTAATTTTGAATATGAAAACATAATAAAACTCAATTTATTATATACTAGAATAATTTATTACTTTAGAATTAGTTTTATTTCTTCTTGCTAAGAAATTTATCCAAATAAAAATAATCTAAAAATAATTAAAATAAGTAAAATAAAGATATTTTATTAAAAATATATTATTTAATTAATTTATTAATAAATATTTTTTATTTAGGATATAATTATTATACTAGAATCTTTTGAGCATACTATTAAATATTAATCTGCTTTATTATATTCAACTTTAGCAAATATTTACTTTATATTTGAAGAAATTTGAATAATTTAATTGAACAAAATAAATTTATTCAAAGTAAATTTGCATTATCAATTTATTAAAAAATTAATAGTTATTTATTGATTATATAATCAAAAAATAACAAATTAAATTATTATAATCTCAGATATAATATATAAATCATATTTGTTATATTACTTAAATGATAAGTATTTTGTATTTGCCATATTATAGATGAAATATTTATAATTTATCTATCAAATGATATATAAATTGTATTTGTTTTATTACTTAAGAGTTATCAAAATACATGCTAAAAATAGATACAATATGTCATGACTTAATGTACAGATTGTATTTATTATATTACTTAATAATGATTATGCATATCTGAAATGTGTACCAGGTTTATATCATATCGTAGTTCAATAATAATGTGATTTATTAATAATATAAACCAATAAGAATGTGTGAATTTTTGATCAGCTAGCAAAATAATCTGATACAAATAATAATACACAAAAAGAATGGCCCACGGGCTAGAATAAAATTCTTCTCCAAGCAAAATACAGCTTGAACCTTTGCATACAATTATTCTTAAAAGTGAATTAATGCTTGTAAAACTCTTCCTCTTTCCCCCACATTAATCTTGGTATCACATTACTTGTTGGTTAGGTCCTTTGCACCAGAAAAGGCATTGTTTCGTGTAAAATCGCATTGTTAATGAAAAACCATTTTTGTGTGATCGCTAGTATCGTTATTATTTCTAAGAGTTTAAGGCTTTTATCTAAAAAAAAAAAAAAGCAATGATTGTTATTAATTTTTGGACAATGCCAGTTTGGTCGACAAAATAAGCCAGACTTATTCCTAAAATGAGGTAAGTTGGTCTAATATTTTTAAGAGTTTAAGACTTTTATCTATAAAAAGCAATAATAAAAGAACCCCTGAACACTCACCTGAAACACATAGACTCTCCCTTTCCTCCAAAAATCAACGTAAGTCAACGATATCCGTAGATATCAGCACAGGCTATAGATACCGAATAAACATCAATCAGTCTAGTGATTTCTCCCAAAGTCTTGTTGCGTTAGAAATCCCTCAAATAGCCCAATTTAATATAAGCGCAGCAGTATTACAGTTCAACGTTAATTTTACGAATAAAAAACAGTTTGTGATTATTATGCAGATCATTAATACATGTACAGTTAAATTAGTTATATATATATACATAACGATAAACTGATTATACATGAACTGGTTTGATCAGTTTGGTTTGGCTTGGTTTGGTTTGGTTTGGTTAAACCGAACCGAACCGAACCGAACCGAATCACCACATCACTAACTGTATATATCATGATTCCGCTCGTTCACCTGTTACAATTTCATCCCAAAAATATAAGTATCTGCAGCTTTAGTGTATCGGTATGGCTTTTCATTTAGCGTTAGTACCTCTGGACTCATATAATGAAGTGTTCCGTAAATTCTTTGATTATATCGGTAAGTCCAAAATCATTAATTTCCTAGCCACGGCAAAAAAAGTGTCAGTCATGTGATCTGAAATAAGTTCATTAAAATATCCGATTAATATTAGATATCAAGTGCTAGAGTTAAGATTAGAGTTGAGATCAAGATTATAGATAAAATTGTCTTCCCGACATTTTTTGATAATGTGACAAGCTAGATTTTTTTGTATTTTTCGGGTTGATCAAAAATTTGCTACATTCCCATTGGTTACCAGAATTTTCCGCATTCTTATTGGTTGTATCATCACGTGATCGACACTTTTTTTGCCGTGGCTAGTGTATTATTAATTTCAAGATCACATAATCCATTATCGTTATTCCATTATAATAAAAAAGTGATACCGATAATCTATTTTCTTAAAAAATAAATTGTATTAGAAAACAAAAAAAAGCATCTTGATTACACTTTAGAAATGGTTTATTTTTACCTCGTTTATAAACTAACAAAATTTGCTTTGAATCACGTAAAAATTTCCACTTTATCAATTTATGCAACGACGCTATCGCTCGATACCATCTAAAGTCATCATGGATAAACTTCTTTACCAAGAAGTAATCCAAAATTTAATCCGTAAATATGATATAATAGTGATAAACCCTTTCTGAGCATATTTACGGATTAAACCTTGTATTTATTCTTTAGCGTTAGTGTTAGTAAAGAAGTTTATCCATTTTATAAAATAAAAACGTTTGATGACTTTACGTAGATGGTACATGTAATTTGATAACGATAACGGTACGAACGTAAATCGATATTTGATTTGCGTAGTTATAGATAGGATAGTGTTCCATGTACATTGCTAAAGCGATAGCGGTAGTAGTTTTTTCACAATCACGTCAATTTTTTGGCAGGACGGTTTACAAGTTTGTTAAAAATAATTTTCATTTCAAATGAAAAAAGGTATATTTTACATTAGATAAAGAAGGTAAGAAAAATAAACATAATACATTTACAGGAAAAAGTATATCGATATAATAAAAAAGAAAATCTATTTACAAAATTACATTAATATTAAAATTTCGAATTTTAAATATTCTATCTATTCGTCTTTTACCAAAATCAAAACAACATGATCACAATATAAACTTTTGTTTCTGCGCAAATACTCTATGATAATTAATCCAACACCGTCGTTCATTAGCCTCTTTCACGAGTTTTTGCACCTTACGTTCGAACGTCTGTTGTCGTATTTCATACAGCGAGACCAGCGAGCTGACCAACAGCGAGATAGCTATCTGTGCACCGAGTAGTCCGATTTGTCTTTCAGCGTTTTCTTTGTTCACGTCGATAGCCTTTGTATCAGCATTATTATAATTGCTATCCGTACTTGTCTCGCTATTGGAATTATTCTCATTTATCGTCGTAGTCGATGACGAGCAAAAAGACGAACAATTCGTTTTCACAGCATATTGTATATGAAGATCCGACGATGAAGGAATGCCGACTGCACATTCTTTTTGTTTTCGTGAGACTTTTATTAGTTGGTATGAAGAATGGAGGAAGCGGTCGATTTCTATGGCGAGTAAGGGATCACGACCGTGCTTTTTTAGTCCTCTTCGGACTGTTTTTGAGTGAGCGTAGAAAATTAGTTCAAGGATTACGTTAAATTAGACCTTGGAGAATTCAAGATATGTATACATACATTTTTGTTGTGCTTTTGTTATCTGTGGGCCAGCATTATAAATTTCTAATTCCGGTTCCATAATCTATACTCATAAATCGATACAGATTAATTAACCAGGATGTAATCTAACCCGTGAACTATATATAGCCGAAAAACCAACAACTCACCTCAACCCATCCACCAGGCTTCACCAACCTAACCAGCTCTGGCACCACCACTGTCTCATATTGCTCCTGGGTCAACCAGAGTCCCATCGAACTCATATGCACGAAATCAAACGACCCGTCCGGGAACTTTAGGCCATGTAGTATGTTGCCAATTTTGAAAAGGGCGTTGAATGGGCGCTCGGTGGGAAATATCGGGAGAACGTCAATTCCGAAAAATGTGGAGTTTTTGTAGTCGGATGCCATGTCGCATATCCAGGTGCCTGGGCCACATCTAAATAATTTCGTTGTGTAAGTACAACAAGAAGGAAGCGCGAAAAGCATTCAGATCACGAGAACAAAACTAACCCGATATCCAACACGCGAGCACCTTTCTTTAACTTTTCTTGCACTGGCGCCGAATAATTATTCCCCCACACAGCATTTGCCAAATGATGATGTATCTGCGCGCGATCGATTTCTGAGTCTTGGTCGGGACGGTATGGTCTGAATGTTTTGTCGTTGTTGAGTCGTTTTCGTATGTTTTTTAGAATGTTGACCATTTTAATTTTTGTTCAATGATATTATTAATTGTATCCTATGGTTTGCTCAATGAGATTATTGTTAATTTGCGATAATTATAAATGATATTAATGATTTTTATTCTTCTCTAAATATCAGAAATAAAAAGAAAGAAAAGAGTAAGAGAAAGAATTAAATGGGATTTTTTTTAGGTATAAAGAGATATGATATGTGGCTTTTTGGTTGCAATATTTGGTAATCTAGCATAGCATATAGTGATAGATATATACAACAAACGGTTTCCTCAACACAGGCAGGCAGGCTGAAACTTAAAACAGAAACAAAAAAAGAAGGTAATTTTTCTGCGTAAACAAAGAGACAGACAAGAAATAGACGATTTGGTCTCGGTGGTGTTTATAAAGGCAGGGAACACGTTTAATTTATAGAAATGAAAGGTTAATAAACAAACAAAAGAAAAGAAAGGCAATGTGATTAAAAGAGAAAAATTAATATTAAAAATTTGCTCTGTCTTGATAATCAATATACTTCAAATAAAAACAACATACACATATGCAGGAGAGGCTAATTTATTGTGTTCGTGCATATTGTGTTTATACATGTAATTTTTCTATTATCGTTACTTATTTAAGTTCAGGAATGCTTTGCAACCTCGGGAATTAAAGTCATTCTTACGGGTTGATTATATAATTGGTACAAACAACAACAATCAAAGTAAACAGGGCACTTTTAATTTCTAGACTTTGGAATCTATTGTGTGTGTGTAATAGCCAAGATAGACGGAAAGCGAATATTACGCCTAGATGCTTATTTACCTACCTATTCTCATCACCCTAAAATTAGGTTGGCTGAACCAATGGATACACTGCGATTTTTTACTATCATCAATCGCGATCATCGTTATCGTCGATCATCATCAGATAACGATAATGACTCTGAAACTGTTGTTCATCGTCAACTTTAATCATCAAGCGAATATTCACATGTCCCGGCCCGGTTTAACATAAAGAATCTATATCAATATCAATATTGATATACGAACGTACATAGTTTAGGACCAGTAGATGAGTGACAGGGGAATTAGGGATTTTTGTCGTTTTGAATGGTATCGGTATTCATTGTTCCCTTGTGATTCTAATTTGGATAAAATATTTTCTTTAGAACCAGATAAAGAAATTTTTATAATCCGACACCATTATTTGAGGTGGCGAATTTATTGAATTCTGTGATTCATTTTGTTTAGCCATACGCTTATGTATTTTGTAAAAACAGTTATTGCCTTAAATTAGCCATAATTGTCCTATATTATTCTTGAAAATCAAAAATTCATAGTTGACGAAACGAAGAAAACAAAGAAATTGCCTAAAATTCGAGAACTCAATTTTAACAAGGTTCCCCATATCAGTAATAGTGTGACGATCTCGCTTCTCCTTTGGTAACTCGTCATATCACCGCCATCCATGCTTCATCATCACCGTACTCAGGTGTAAATTTTCAAGCCTTAATTTCAATCAATATGATATACTGACTGGTGAAAGATGTCCGCGAATGTGATATACAATCAGATAAAATTTTACCCGCCATACCAAATTTATTTCGTACGAAAAAAAAATGCAGGGATCACCATCAATAAACTTAGCATGTACTTTGCAAACAAACTTTTAACATTTTTCGTTGTTTGCATCTCTCCATAGAGTATCTTTCGAGTCGTGAGTGATGCACGTAGTCGGTCATGTGTGTAGTGCAAATGTGCATGCATCAAGTCATTGTTTGTTGTTTTAATGGCAGTGTATTCTTTTACTTTAAAGTCTTTATTAAATTTTGATTTGTAGCTGATGCATCACATCGACATCGTCATATACAGTATTGCATACACAGCCACTTTATTATAAGTTATCGACTTGGATTAGTACTGATTTACGTTCGATGATTGAACTGAAGGGAATAAATCTAATATATATATATATATATATATATATATAATACGTCGCTTTCATTAAATGGCCTAAATCGGATCAATATTCCGGAAAAAACTGATTTACAGTTAGACTGCAAAAAATTCAGCCCAATATTGATATGTCCGGTTAACGAGCGACATTGGTAACGAAGTTAACATCGAACCAATGTTATACATACATACGTACTTGTTATTCCATAGATATCTGAGAATAACTAAAATCCCCACCTCTTTGGGAGGGGAACATCAGTGATATGGAGTTTTTCATAAGTTTTCTATGGAATAACTATGGCTATGACTATAACTGAAGTAAATTTTTTAGTTATTTTACAGGCCAATAGTAAAATCATGTGTATCAAAAATTTACTATAGACCTGTGAAATTAACTAAAGAATTTTACGTCGGTGTACACATAGTACCCATGGAAGAAACAAAGCTGTTGTAATGAAGTACTACTGTATGTTACTGTCAATGCTGGCAGTTTTATATTTTAGTTTTTGTACTGTAATTATAAACTTTCATAACTCCAGTTGCCTGATTACGGTCTAATTCAATTTTTCTCCCAAAAAACATCTGGGTATTCTAAATGATTATGTTATAAAGGGCTTATTAATAGTAAATGCATATAGTAGTCTTGATTTCGTAAAATTTTCTGCACTGCAAATAGTGGATAATATAAAATGGAGTAGTTTATACAGTAGTTATAAGACTTCATATAATAAATAAGAGATATATCATATACACAGTGAAGTTCACTTTAACGAAGGGTCTCGTTCCAACTAAAAACTTCGTTAATGTGAATTATTAATAGGATTTTTAAAATCTTCGTTATATCAGCGATTTGTTCAGGTGAACATTCGTTTCACTGTGTCGTTACGTTGTTTATGATATTAATGATATTAATGTTATTAATGTTATTAATGTTAAAGTATAAATATTTATATATCAAGAGAGTTAAATTTTATTCTTACAAATAATACAGAAGTTTTTTTTTATCTATACACCTACATGTACGTACAAGGCAATCTTCATCGAGATTTATTATATAATGTATCGTATCGGTATTACAGAATTCGTATCGAGATTGTCTTTGTTCAGTTATAGAGAAATATTAAGAAGTATAATAAGAATACCAGCCATTAAATAAGAGATTGGACAATATTAATACCAAAAGCCGTTGGTAAATGATAGTTGGCTAGGACCCTGAACAACCCAATTTAGGAAATTGAATAAAGAATACCGATATAGTAAATTTTCAAAATTTGGCCAAAATTATACACAAACTCGGATCAGGGTCCTATTGTTGCCACGCAGTGGTACAATCAATTGTGTAAATTATATTATGACGGCATTTTCGTGACAATACTATTAAAAGCCAGCATAATGGTATTGTATGCACGATAAAAAATACTCTTAATATCTTAGTTTCGTTTATTTTCCATAGTCAATACCACAGATAATGTTTACAGTTGACTCTCTATAACGAACCTCTTTATAACGAACTCTGGATAAATTTTATATTAGTTCGTTATAGAAAGAGTAGTTGACTCTCTAGAAAACATGGTGATTTTAACGAACTTTTTTTACTAACAGAACCATCAATTCGTTATAGAGAGAATTGGTATTGTTATTTTAGCATAAAGGATCTACAGTATATCGATATAGCTATCGCTATATACTAGCAGTCTTTTATTATTCTCATCGTTGTTTTGATTATAAAACGTCCGATAAAGAAATAAAAGATCATATGGACAGATTTTTAGATTGGATACCCAAAATTATCGTTATAAACAATTCAAAGAGTTTGATTTTAAGAAAATATCCAATGTTAAAAAAAAACAAAATTTCTCTTCTTCCCTTGACGTAATCGTCTTCCATGTTTCAGATCGCCACACCACTTAGTGGTCAATCCGATGTGGTTAGATTTAAGTGCCTATTTACTAAACTAGTCTAGTTTATTATGAGCGAACAATTATAATACATGTATATACATAACGATAAGATGTCGATAAATGAATTATCGATTTAATAATCGCATTTATGCATATTTTACTGCATATGTATAGGCATATCGATATAGGTAGAAAGAGACAACAGTCATGTGCTTCATACAAAAAACTTGATACAATGGGGGATTCTTTTTGGTTAGGTAAAGTTTTTATTGCGGTGCATGTGCATGAAAATATGCGCGCAGAAAGCTATCGCTATTGTTTGTTTGTTAATGCAACTGATTGATCTAATAGTTTTCTCACGCCCAAGTGTCGTCTTGCCTCACAGGGACCAGAATAAAATTAGTGATCTTTCAATAATGCGTGCATAGCTATCGAACAATGAACTCCAGCGCTAGTAGATGTAATAATTTAATTTGCATGTAGAATTGCATAGCACTATGATTAGAGAGGATACATTTTTTTGAACGGATTAGCGATGATGTGAGTACATAGGTGATTTATAAGAATTTATTTCTAAACAGCTGATAATAAATATCAATGATGATTCTCCAAACCCTACATGAATACAATTTTTAAAATTTTGAAGAATTCATGAAATATTTTTAAATATGAATATATGTATATCATAAAAAAGCCCCGTACATGTATTTCATGGAGTATATTTACTTCTAAGTAAGAATTAACACTTTTAGCCATAATTTTGAATCGTCAAAAATTTTAATAATGCAATTTAGGACTTAAAATTGGTTCTCATTGTTTTAATTTTGATATTGTATTATTAAATCTGAGATATGTTCAAATACTAAAAAACAAGCTACTATGAAATTTCTTCATCAAAAATAAAAAGCCAAATGGATGACAGGATTCTGACACTTTATCAATTTTACAATTTATTAAATTGACAGTATGCTTTGATAGTTTAGTACCTAGAGAAAACATCAGAAGAATCTTATTCTCAAAGTTTATTTATATCAAAATTCGAAATTGGTCAAATTTTTTATTATTTGAAAATAGAGTTGTCTATAAATTTAATTTAAATTTAATCATACTTAAATATTTATCTTATAATTGCTATTTTATGTCAATTGACAAAGTTTTCGAAAATTGAGATTCTATATTTTTTGTTTTAAAAAATTTTTATTTTATACAAATTTTAATTAAAAATATTATTCAGTAACAATGATGGTATTTTTTGTATTTACATATCACGTACGTAATTTGAATGATATTACTGCCAGTTAATCTATACATTTATTTAGGACAATTAAAAATAAATATTTGCTGATTGCTATTATCCAAAGAGCCTTAGCAAAATGGAAAGCGAAGAATCTGCTAAGCATGTATTGCATGTATTCTGTTCTGTCAAATTTAAGAAATGGTAATTTTGTATTTGAAAACTCGTATACATGTACGTATTCAACTTTGCAAAAAGTTCACGGAGTTAATGACTGATTCCAATTTGGGCAGATCAATCATTTCATGTATTTGTTCATTTGAAATATGAATGAACTCACAGTAGTGGAATCATCATTCGCTTCGTTCAATTCCACGGGAGAAAGATACACAATTTGCGAGTTCGTATGAATGAAATTTATGGTATTATTTTGCATTTGAATTTACAACGTCTTGTGTATAAAATTATTCTTTTTTAATAATACATAATATTTCTAAGCTAACACTAATGTTTAATGTACGTACGTATATATGTACAGTGGCCGTCATATTTTTGCATCATGTAAATATGTAACGGTAATGTTAATATTGATATCTCGCGATTGACACAATAAATACGTACCGGTACCGGTACATGTACAAAGTACGTAAATCCATATCGATATACGTAACATTTCCAAATTTTACGTTTATAACTCGAATAATATATAAAGTTATACATATTAGTATAGTTTTTCATGAATTTCTGCCCTTCTTCAAGGATTCTCTTCCCATTATATCACATCAAAAGAAAATATTGCGCAATCTTCTGTTATCTGACTTAAAAAAAAATAGAAACTACTGGTTCTGTAAAATATTTACCAAAATCTGGCCACTCACGATTTTTACATGCCGTGGTGAATGTTCTAATGCTACAAACTAATAATAAAATCAATGTAAGCAATAGTACTATAAGGAGAACTTTACATAGAAATGGGTTTTCTGCTAGAATTAAATGAAAAATCCATATTAAAAAAACACACACGGAAAATTACGCTAATAAATACAAGGATTGGATGGTGGATGATTAGAACAAGATGATTTGGTCAGACGACTCTAATCAGATGGTCATGACTATTGGTGGAAAAGCAAAAATGAATCACTAGATGACCATCATGAAAAACCTAAGGTCAAATTTGGTGGTGGAAGTATTATGATCTGGGGTTGCTTTTCTTCCTTCGGCATTGGTAACATCGTACACATTTTTGACATCATGGATAAGGAATTATACTACGAAATTTTGAACGATAACTTGTTAGGAGCTATCGAGTATTATGAGTTGGATAAGAATAATATCATTTTCCAACAGGATAATGATCCAAAACATATAGCTAATTTAACGGAGCAATAATTTTATGATAATAATATTGATATATTAGAATGGCCTCCACAATCGCCTGACCTCAACTCTATAGAACATTTCTGGAATGAGATGGATATACGTTTGAAAAGATTAGAAAATCCAGTTCATAGTTAAGACGAGTTATGGAAAGTTATTCAAAAAATATGGATAGAAACAAATCATGACTTTTTAACTAGTCTAACTGAAAGTATGCCTGAACGAGTAAATGATATAATTGAGACTAAAGGAGGGTATACAGAGTGATAAAGAATACTTTATTTCAATTTCGTAAATTTTTAGTCATTAATTTAAATATCAGTTTTAAAAAAACGCATCATGTAAAATTGCATCGATCATTATTATTTTAATTTACTTTTTTGTAAAATTATATGAATTATAAAAAATCACACATGGTTTTGCATATTTTTGTACATTTAATTATAAAAAATTACATGACAAGCGATTAACAAAAAAATATACTTTACTTAGTTAATAATCAGAATACTATCATTAAGAGTAAAGAATTATATTTACATGTTTTGCAAAATTTGGTAAATAATATGTGTCGGAATTTGTGAGTTTCGGATGTTTGTAATGTTATTGAATTTCTAATGTTATTTTTTGTGTGATGTAAAACATTTGACGGCCATTGTAGTTTACATGTCGTAAACTATTTATTTATTTTTTTTGAAAAAAGTAATTTCGACAAGCAAAAAATAATCCTTGATTTATAATATTTTTTATATTAATGGATATAAAAACTCCCTAAAAGTGTTTATTTTATTTTAAAGTGCTCAGATAATTTGAATATAATTTCGGATACTATTAAAATAAGTTCGAATTAGTTTCGGCATTTCGATTTCGACATCATTGAGAAGGATGGTTTCTACAGCATGTATAATACAGAGTGTGTCCAAATATTGTGGACACGTTTTAAAATTAAATAGAAATTTTACATTTTAAAGATTTAAATATAATAGTTTTGAATTCTTAACGTTAACGTTAAGAGCTTTGTGATTTGAACCAAAAAACACGTGAGAAATGTTTATTTTCTTAAAATTATAATTTTTGGATCAAACCAAAGATGCTTTTTTTAATAGTAAAAAACTACTATTAATATGATAGAATAATTATAATTTGACAAATTTCTCAAAATTGTATATAACAAATATACAAGTTTTTATATAGTATTATAACTTGCATTTTATAATTCATTTCAAAAGTTCAAAAAATTTTCACATTTCTCAAAACTACTGCATGGTTTTTTGTGTTTCTTGATTCTTTGGTTCTTTTAAATCACAAAGATCTCAAGAATTATATTACTGTATATTATAAATAGACATGGGTACTATGACGCACTACCTAAATGACGCATTACTAATAATTTATATAATAAGCTATTAGTAATGCGATACAATACCCATATCTACTTTAAGTTTTTATTTGATTTTAAAATGTGTTCACAATATTTGGACACTCCGTAGTCAATTGCTAGATTAATAAACATAATAAGAAACGACGAAAAACTCGCAAAAGTACGTGATAAACGAAAATTAAAATTACCAATTGCTAGGATCAAGAAAGTAACAAAACGACATTCAATCACATAAATTGGGAAAAACTACAAATAAATAACTTGAAACACAGTTAATACCGATTCCATGACCATCGTCAGGATCTCTAATAATTTTTGACTCTTAAATTAAATCAACTAATAAAAAGTATTAATCATTTTTTCTAACAAAAGCAGCGTTCTTATTTTATTGATTCATCTTGAATTAATATTTCATATTGTTTTGAATATTTAGGCTTTACAAGTTTTTGTATGTTCCAAATGATTTAGATTTAGGTGTAGCACATGAAATCGAAAGATCGAGTACGTATCGACAAAAAAAAACTACAAAAGTTATTTATATTTCGAATAAAAAGTACCAGTGTCGGTTGGAATTGAAATTAATTTTGTAGTAAAGATTCGATTTTATTTGTTGAGTGTTTTATTTTCTGCCATTCCGACTCTTTAATTTCATTCTGTGTTTGAGTTTTTTTTTAAAGAGATGTAGTACTAAAAGCATCAAGTTTCAGTTCTACCCGAATGGACGTTCACCTGTTATAATTTCGTACATAACCATCACAATATCTGCAGCTTCAGTATATGATTTTCCATTTAATACTTCTGGACCATATTATAAAAAAGACATCGTGCATTTAGAGCGAGGAATAATTAGAGGTCTTATAAGTTTGAGACTGAACCATAGTATGCATTTAAGGCGGGTATATAGAGTGTGCATTATAGAGGGTGCACCTATGGAGGTTTATTTGTATTAATTTTTCTTCTCAATTATATGGCATAATTGATTACTAGGTACATACATACTATAAATCGCCTTGTAAGATATCCCCCAGTAGTAGATCCCCCTGATTTAGACCCGGTATATTACCAGAATATTAGGTGTGTGGTTAGTATAAGACCCGGGTACAAAATAAAGTTTTTATTAGAACAAATTTGAAAATTTTACAAATTAGTCCCATTGATTAATACAATTACTCATTTTTTGGAACATATAATAACTCTCAAATTCCTCTAATTTTTCTATTACTATATAGAGTTCTAAAAATTCTATATTAACCATCTTCTCTTTTTGGGTACTTGATCCTTCTCCAAAATTATCATTTCTACCCTTGTCATTATCATTTCTACCCTTGTTATTACCATTTCCACCCTCATCATCACCATCATCATCACCTTCGTTATCACCATCATCACTATCTTCATCATCACCACCTTTGTCATTACCATAAATATAATTACTTGTTCGCAATTTTGTTACCTCAACTCTAAAATCAGGTTTTCTTCTGACCTATCCATAGCAACAGATATGCCACAACATTTGAAAGAACGCTAAATAAGTTGTAAATCAATTGCCTCCCATGCCATCCAATTATTATAAATCACTCTGACCTGAATTAAATAAAAAATAAATAGTTATCATGGCAATGAATATGATGTTAAAGATGTGAAGGGTGAATAGTAAACAAGAAAGATTTGTAATTGTAAGGGTGTGAAGGGTAAATAGCAAATAGTGAACAAGAAAAATAATCGTGAAGGTGCGGAGAGCAGGCAAAAAAAGAAAAAAAATAAAGGTTTGCGATTGTTAATTGATACAAAAAATAAGATACTAACTTTTGCTTTAAAAGACTTATTGATTGACATGTCGAGTGACTGAACTTTTGAGGTTAATCCACCAGGAATAATGGTCACGTCTGTGTTTTTTTAATAAATCAGCTTTTAACAACTGGAACAAGATATCCTCTAAAAGAATCTATTACTAATAAAGATCGCAGATTTCTTAAAATGGTATGTCTATCCCACACATTTTCCATCCAATAAAGCATTTCTTCAGTATTCATCCAACTCTTTTTATTAGTCTGAATTATTACTCCTGAAGGAAAAATAAGACATGGAACATTTTTGAGTTTGAACTTTTTTCCATCTGTCATACTGTTACAGCGATTCTGGATAGTGGGTTTCACTGAGAATCACTATAAGCATATGATGTTGGGAGAGAGGTGATTAAACTTAAGTAAAGAGAATAAATTATAAATATTAGCAAAGGTTTCTAAGGCCTGTGCCAATATCTACGGATATTGTGTGTTCAAAGATCTAAATTACAAAAGTAATTTGAAAAAGGGATAAAAATATAAAGAAAAGAATAAAATA
>CAJVPL010001340.1:0-14686 GCA_910591945.1 Ambispora gerdemannii | reverse complement strand
GTTACACGTCTTGGACATTTTTTACTTATTTATTTTTTTTTGATTATTCTTTGATTAAGCAAATTTTATACATCAAATTCAGTACTAGTTAGCCAATGCATAGATCTAAGAAAACGATTTTAAAGTCTTAATTGTCCTTATGTAATAAATAATCTTATATTTCGAAATGTTATTTTATGACTGATTTTTGGGACATGGCATGACTACTATTACTATTCTGAAAAATGATAGATCCCACGTAAATTAGTGGAGTTCGGCATCGATAAATTTTGAAGAATATGGAAGAATATCCGAGTTGATCATGAAATCATTAACTGAAGAAATGTTAGTGTTTATTTGAGGATTCTTCACTTGAGGGGATGATAATGCTTGTTGTGCAATCATTGTTTGTTGAGGAGGCATATTGAAATTTCTGATTAACGATGTTTGTACAGTTGAAATAGCATTCAATTGTTGCGTTATATTTGGTGTCAATTGTGTTATGTCAACATAATTTGGGATTGAGGTAAATTGCGATTTGGATATTAGATTATTGTTATCATTACTATTATTCGTCAAAGAGGAATCATCATTTTGTACGGAGGAAGGTGATGATACTTGTGCTGCATATAAAGCATAATTCGAAGATGATTCCAAGTTCCTGAAGTCTCCCAAATTTTCTGCTGATAATCGAGCTGTAGATTCATTATTGTTAATTGTTGAAGATGGAATATCTGTTGTTGTTTGATGAGGAAGAGAGCAGACATCGGCAGCATATGAAGTATTCCTGGGTATTGCTGATGATATGTGATGATTATTTGAGCAGCATATCGATTGTTCATTTTCTCTTGAAGTAGTGTTGACTGTTGCAATATCAACCACGGATGGGCTTGACATATTTATATTATTAGGAGGAGCGGTGGATCCAGAGATAATAGTATTGTTATCGATACCAGTATAAGTGATCGGGGCAGAGCTAAACTGGTTATTATCGAAATCTGGTATTCGATTTATAGCATCATTGGATTTCGGATCATTAGGTGTAATGACATTATTATTTATTTGAAGTAGGGGTGGATCTTCAACTGCTGCTGATTCTGTTCGGCCTATTGATGAGTCAACTGAAATATTTCTTTTTCTACCACGAGGCTTTTTTTGAGTATTAGCATCCATACATAAAGAGTTTGTTGTCGGTTCGTAAGTGGAAGAACCAGTGGATATCGTAGAGAATGCATTTGTATGGTGAGCTTGTGTTGTATAAGTGTGAGTCGTGGTCTCGTGTGGGATGAATGGGTTTTTTGAAATGGGTAGAAACAAACTGTTTCCCGGTTTATTATTAAATTTATTTAGGAAATCCCTGGCGCCACACGGACACATAATTTGACTTCGGAGATTAAAGAATTCTTTGTAAACTTCTTCCAAGTTTTGTCTGTGTAAATCATTTAATATCTGGAGCTCTTCACATCGTGAATTGAGTTTTTCTAACGCGCTTTTCTTCTTTTGACGTGATTTTTTGGCTAAAGTATCAATACAAATTATTTTATTAATTTGTTACATAATAAATAAATTGAAACAAAATTCAAAAAATCAAGATATTTACCAGCTGCACGATTATTTTCCAATTGTCTTGCACGTTTGTTTAATTTTCTTTCGTCATCTTCCGCTTCGAAACGGTCGTTTGAATTGACTATATCAGCAGAAGCTTTACGTTTTTTTTGCCGCCCGTGTTCCAGCTGTTTTTGATCTCGATTTTCGGGCTCCATGAATATTAGTTGTTGTTCAGGTTGATATTCTTGTTGAACGGAAGCCGGGATTATTATTTCGCGCGTTGCGTAACTTTCTTGTTGATCAGACGCTGGAATTATTATTTCGGCTGGTTGTTGCTGTTGATATTGATTTTCCAGCTCTGCGATTTCTTGTTGATCTTGATGAAGCGGTTGATTTTGTTGACATTGTTGTTGTTGTTGTTGTGACATAGCAGGTTCTTCGGAGGTAGAGGAGAATCCCTGGGTCCACCAATCCTCCGCATTCGGGTTAATGAGGTTGTTGTTTTCTTGGGTCTCTAAAGACCTGAACGATGCTTGTGGTACCGTCACGTGATTTTCACCCTTTGAAGAAACAAAAATTTGTTCAGATGACATCAGATTGAACGGGTCTTTGGGGCCGTCGAGTTCCACCATGTATTTGGAGAATAAATCTACACCTACTCCCTCATAAAGCGGAGTGGAGGCTAAAAGTTGAAAAGAAAGAAATGTGTTAATATATAGTAAAAGCGCATAAGGTTCAATTCTTTTAGAAATAGTAATAAAAGACATGTAATAAGATTTGAATGAATTGAAAATGGATATAATAAATAGAAAAAGAATACTAACAACCCAAGAATTCCGGACTCTCAATCGAGTTTACTGACGGCGACGTTTCAGAACTAAACACGTCTTCGAAATTTTCGCTGAAGAAATTTTCCAGCATTTGCTCCATTTTTTTAGATTGTATAATTCAATAAATTTTGTATAATTCAATAAAGTTTGTATAATTCAATAAATTTTGTATAATTCAATAAATTTTTATGGATATATAATTTATTAATCAAGTGTAAAAACGATTATCAATTTTTTAAAAAAGTTTATTTTATTGGGGAATAACGCAAAGAATTTGTATTTTTGATCTGTATAATTTTTTTAATGTTACATAAGTAATAAAAATCTTATTGGCAACAATACACATATACTTAGTTGTTGAAAGCTTGTTTTAAAAAATTTGGGTTGAAGAGTGCAAGCAAACGATCTTTTATATCGAAGAGTTACCAGCACCTTGTGCGAGTACGGTTGTTTGTTTTTGTTTAACGAAATTGGTTGCATTATAATAATATTGTAGTAGTTTTTTAATTTATATTGTACAAATCGATAGTTTAAAAATTATATGCAATTATATAATATATAATTGTCGATTATGTTCCACCATGATGTAAGAGAGAGCTTCTTTTTATCGTAGATTTCAACACAAACAAATTAATTAGGGAAGAAGCAAGTGATGGGTTTTTTTATGTTACAAGTTGTTTATTTACTAATAAATTGTCATTATCTATCTTTTAGTATATCTGTGGGAAAAAAAAATAACAACATCATCGACAACAACAACAACATCATCATCAGCCTGTTTCGGGTGACTCTAGTAAAACTCGCTAAACTTACAAAATATATATTGAAGTTGGAAAAAAATTTGATGGCGAAAAATATATTATCCCAGCTTTTTTTTTCCAGTAAATTTTCGGGAAATCTGTCTATTGTGTGTATTTTCGCGGAATCACACACAAATGAATTCCCCTCATCTGTGAAACACTAATTTACCCTGTAGAAAAGTCACATGTTTTCAAATAATCGGGTCCCCTGTCGCTGGTCAGCTGTGTAATGTTCACATCTAATTTGAAGAACCTTGGCATAAAATAAAAAAACTACAAACAAAATCTTGGCATAAATCTACTTTTAATTAAGTAGTAGTTTCACATCTTTTTTCGAATTCACTAATTTACGATGACGAAATTTGATTTACTATTGGGCAATAAAGAACACACACACATAAAATACATCATTCCTATTACCAAACTCATCAAATTTGAAATATGTACAATAACAATAACAATAACAACAACAATAATAATAACAATAATAATAACAATAACAATAACAATAATAATTGAGACTACACTTTAACATGTAAATCCCAATTCAAGTTTAGCCTAAAAGATCCAACTTGGCGATACAACTTTTTTTTTCAAAATCGAAGAAATCAATGGAATCAATAGATAGATAGATCGTAAAATAGTGTTTTACAAAATTACCGATACAGGAATTCGTTCTTTCAATTTCGTGTGTATGGAAAAATCTGATCTTCTTGATATCGAACAATTCAGTTAGCTATTATTATTATATAATAAAAAGATGCGGCAATTACCGATAATAACCCTTTTATATGTATGGCAATTCATTAATCGATTTGTTTGACCAAATAAATTAAAAATTTATTGTAGTTAACTTTGTTCGTTGTTACTGTGTGTGTGTTATGAGTTGTAAAGAAAGAACTAGTAAAGGAAAACGTGTAAAGTACATAATTCACATGTTTGAAAACACGTGATTTTATGAAGGTTTATGTTGTGACCGAACGTGAATCTATCAAAAGCACTTTTTTATTTGACTCGGGTCCATATTTTTCTATTATCTAATACCTTTCAAATTAAATGATGATCATTGAAGTGCATCAATGGGTGGGGCAATTAATTTAGTATGTATGCAACATACTCTCAACACACATATTTTGTGCAAATTTCCACTTGCTAAACTTGGAATATTTAATGACGTAAGATCTAGAGATTGGGGATATCCTTATTTTACTGTGGCTAGTGCTCCTAATGGTTCGGTTTTCGGTTTTGTTGCAGTTCCAAGAGTATGCATTAAATGTATTTAAAATAACTTGTAATGATGCATCCCCTTGGTGAAATTCAAAGAATGTGACTGAGTTTAGGCTATATCGGTTTTAATTTCGGTTTTCGTTCGGTTTTTTCGGAACACTAACTGTGGCGTAAAATGAATACGCAGAAATTCTATACATCTTCTCGTTCAGATCAAATCAGAGATTTCGTTGTTTATGAAAGATTTTCTTTTATGCACAAGTTAAAGAATTTATAGTCCAAGAATCCTGTTATAAGTAATTAGTCTACCGTTAGCTTAATTTGTAAATCATCATGTGATGTCGAAATATCAAACTACTCACATTAAGATGTGGCGTTCAAAAACCAACTTTGTTTGATCTACAGAACTGATTTCATGGAGCGCGAAAAAACCAAACTTTAATTCAATATGATTACATAATCTACACCAGAGATCCGAGTCAAATCGGAGAATTAAAATATTTGCCAGATCTAGTTTTGTACACATTAATTAACAGTTGTTACACCTTGGCTCCAATGATCATAGTTCCATACAATATTGTAAATATGATCTAATTGTTTTTACTGGTAAAGATTTTCTCATTACACTGTTGTGCAGATAAAATGGGACACTTTACTACGTCCAGTAAACAGAAGTTACTGGACTGGACCATATTGGGACTTGTAAAATTACTTATGGTTCAGTTGACAACACTGAATGGACAATATCGTAACGAAATATTGGAAATTCGATTGTATCATCATTAACCCGGATCCTTGGGTACTTTAACTTTTTCTAATTTTACAAATGACATCATCGTCTTATCAAATGCATCATTAAATAAATAACTTAATTTATATACATTAATATTCTAATGTTCCAAAAATGATATTTCAATTATTAAAGCAAATTCCCCCTTTCAATTATTAATAGAATCTCTTCTCTCTCTTAACGGGATCCAAATCTCACCGGAGAGAAAGTAATTATGTTCTTATCTGAAATTTACCCGCTTTTGTTAAACTTCTTACGCCCTTTATTTGAATATAAAGAGAATTTTTAGAGACTAAATAAAAACAATGAATGGAAACAATGAATGGAAACAATGACCGTAATAATAATAATATATATATTTACCTTGTACGGCTTATACCCTTCATTATATATCTTTAAACTATCGACTTTTAATCCGGATAACGCATACATATTAATTTGGAAATCTAAGGTTATCGTATGACCGGATTCAGGTGTTTGTTCCCTTTAACATCAAAAAATTCGAAAATATAACATTTGCAATTTATTGATTTCATTTGAGAAAAATCATTTGTGAATAAATAACTCACGAGCTAGTGAAATTACCAGACAGAGCTGGCGTTTTTTCCTTTGGTGTTATTTTCCCTAAATCCCATCGTATACACTGATTTCAAAAAAGAACGTGGATCAATTAGGTAATAATATAGAAAATACCTTAATTAAAAAACCAATACTTACTTTTGCGACATGATCGAACATATATGAACCAAGATTACACGTAGCATTTACATTCAAAACTGATTTGCCTAATGGGAATACAAGCAGAACCTTTTCTACCGATTTACCATCTGTATTTCTGATAGTAATTGATATATCGAATTTCCCTACGTTACATTTGGAAGAGTAGAAAATATAGCATTAATCTATCAATCAATAGGAACAAGATTGTGGATGTGTGTGTGTATGTATGTAATATAGTTCGTACCTCCTGTATTTCCAATGTGTATCTGAGGCTTTACATTTATTGGTAATATTTGATTACGTGGGAGATTAACACTATCATTCATCCAAATAAGAAGTTCTTAATATTCATTTGCCAGAAAACTTGATACAAATAATATATAGATTACCGATAACTCATTAATTTGAAATGTCCGTCTGGTGGGACAAACGAGAGGACGCGTTCGTTCTCAAATTTATTGTATCTTACACATGGATGAAAACTACAGTCGTCCAATACGCGTGGATTTAAGAAGCTTAGGGTAAGATCGGGCATACCTTAAGTACAAAAATTTAATTAATACAAAAAATATGGGTTGCTTATGCCGAGATATCGTATAAATAGATATAAAATACCTGAAAGACGACAATTTGCTTGTATAAAACCATGCGTTTCAGAAGACACTATAGCACCATTACTGAATCAATATAGCAAATAATAATGGAGAAAAATCTCACTCTGATGAACCGATATACCATATTACACACAAGCTCATACATATCTACCTATAAATTCCGTCGCTGAATTCTCATAAGAAAAATTTTAAATTACCTATCAACAATCGCATCAATTTCTTCAACAATATCAAAATATATTTCATTATTGGTATATTTGACACCGGCTTTTCGCCAGGGAATACTTGATAATGCTCCGTTAGGAATATAATTTCCCACACTGAAAAAAACAAAATATGTTAACAAATGATAAGACGAATTTTAAATATAACCAAGAAAAGAAGGTTTTCTTTACTTTGTAACACCAGCAACTTGACTTATAACTTTGTTTATTATTGTTGGTGGCACAATCATCTCTTTTAAGGCATTAGGCTCTGTAGTTAATGGATATCCTGGAATCAAGAAAGCGAATATTACTGTTACCAAAAAAATTAACATAAAGCACAAATTCAATATTTATACACAAACATACCATAATCCATCATCTCTTCCAAGAGCTAAAAATTAAAATTTATTACGTTATAAATATGATAAAAAATGATCAAGCATGGTAAATAAGAATATACTCTCACCTGATACACAACATCAAAGTTATCCTTAATTGTCGCCTCAGAAACTTCACCAAGATACTCAATCAGAATATCAACAATGCGATGTTGAAATTCAAGTACCATCAACGGATCAACTATTTAACGCGTGAAAAATAAACACAATTAACCAATCACAAAAAATAAAGTGATTTTTCAAAATTAAGTAATCTCTTAACCCCAACAAGAAGGTGAAATATTTTTGTACCTTCATTAGAAATCGGACTCAAAAATGTCAAACCAGACCTATAAACGTGTACCAATTGATATTTTGGCATGGAGATCACTGGTGTCAATTCCTCGGGAGAGGAAACTTTTCCCACCTGATCATTAAAGTAGTCAACCACCTGTCGGTTAATAAGTCCACGCCAATGTTTTTCTATTATAATTTTGCTATTGTATTATATTTATAGATTAAATTTATACATTTCAAGTTAAGGCTTTTTGAGAATAAAGAAAACCCTGCATAAAGTTGTTAATACCCATTGGAGTTAAGAACAAATAAGCTATCAATCATTGCTTTGGAGAGAACAATATAACAGTTCTTAAGAATTTTTGTTGCTAGTACGTAGTCACTTAATATCATGTGATTAAATTTTTCGCCACAAAAAATCTTTGGATACAGTAAATCACTGCCAAGTATGAATGTATCAAAAAAAGACGAAGATTCTGGCAATTTGGGAATATTTTATCACTTGGATAAAACTACAGTGCTTCAAGAGGCTCGAGTATTCAACGAATCACCCATTATTCCACGAAAATGCCGCCTCCTATTAACAAAAATCATATACTTATTGTATCTTGGCGAGCCATTGGGAACAAAGGAAGCAACTGAGCTATTTTTTAGTGTAACTAAATTATTTCAATCTAAAGACGTAAGTTTGATTGAACACCTTAATAATAATAAAAGGATAGCCTTGATTTTAATCGATAATTAATAATTAAGAGATAATTAATTTCATCGCGTATATCGTGCATCAATTTTAATTAGATTGCTCTACGACAAATGGTTTATCTGGTAATCAAAGAACTATCAACTATTGCCGAAGATGTAATTATGGTGACCAGTAGCCTGATGAAGGACATGCAACCAAAATCCGAAGTTATATATCGCGCTAATGCCATCCGAGCTTTGTGTAAGATAATCGACGTAAATATCTATTTTTTATTCATAAAAAGAGATCACACATGAAAGGTTTTTCAACATAAATCTGACACTTAATTTAGGCTTCCATGCTTCCTAGTGTTGAGCGATTTCTCAAAGCAGCAATTATCGACAAGACTCCATCAATATCATCGGCTGCACTGGTCTCAAGCTATCATCTCTTTCCTGCGGGTAAAGATGTGATCCGAAGATGGGCTAACGAAGTTCACGAAGCGATCAATTCAAAACCAGCTTCGTTGGTGGGCAGCGCTTCTTCATATCTAACGTCTTTTTCAACCGGTGCTTCTTCATATGCTACACAACCATCAACAAGTAATATAAATCAGTATCATGCCTTGGGACTACTCTATCTGATTCGTCAGCATGATCGAATGGCTGTGACAAAAGTGATTCAACAGCTTGCTGGAGGTGGTAGAGGTGGTTTTGGATCCTCGAGTAACGTGCTTCGTAATCCGTTTTCTTATTGTTTATTAATTCGATATGCTGCAAAGATTCTTGATGAAGATCCAAAGTGAGTAAAAATTTATCATGATATTTTGAAAAAAAAGAAAAAGAGGATGGAATTGGATTGATTTAATTATTCTTGAATGAATTCTTGTGAATAACGATGAATTTACTAATTAGCTCAAGGCAACAAATGTATGAATTACTGGAGGCATGGCTACGACACAAGAGTGATATTGTTAATTTTGAAGCTGCGAAAGCTATTTGTCATATTAAAGATGTCACTGCCAAAGAATTATATCCAGCAATTAATGGCAAGTTTGTTATTTTATTGCTAAAAATCAAATCGTTTATTAATGATAAATGAATATTTTAGTGCTGCAGGTTTTCCTTTCTTCGCCAAAACCAACACAACGTTTTGCAGCAATTCGTACACTCAACAAACTAGCCATGACTCATCCAACAGCAGTCCAGCCATGTAATTTAGATATGGAGAATCTGATCACCGATCAGAACAGAAGTGTTGCTACTTTTGCAATAACTACATTGCTCAAGGTATATTATACATGATTCAAACGCGTTATTTATCAGAACACAATAATGATAATATTATTATCTATTATAATTCAGACAGGAAACGAGGCGAGTGTTGATCGACTAATGAAACAAATAACAGGATTCATGAGTGAAATATCAGATGAATTCAAAGTGATTGTAGTAGACGCGATTCGCTCCTTGTGCCTTAAATTTCCCTCAAAGCAAGCAGTTATGCTGAACTTTTTAAGTGGGGTGTTACGTGATGAGGGTGGTTACGAATTTAAGCGGGCGGTAGTTGAGGCGATATTTGATTTAGTAAAATTCATCCCGGAATGCAAGGAGGCTGGTTAGTGAAATCACAATTTACCGCAATAATTTAAATATTAAAATTTAATTAAATTTTTATTTTTGTAGCACTTGCTCACTTGTGTGAATTCATTGAAGATTGCGAATTCACAAAACTGTCTGTACGCGTTCTTCATTTACTTGGTGTTGAAGGACCAAAGACAGCAACACCCACCAAATATATACGATACATTTATAATCGTGTCATTTTGGAAAATTCAATTGTTAGGGCGGCTGCGGTTAGCTCACTTGCAAAGTTTGGAGTGAGTGTCGGGGATGTAGAAGTGAAAAAGAGTATTAAAGTTTTATTGACAAGGTTTGTGAAATTCTCCCTGTTCTAGTTGCGTTTTTCGTGGCCTCTATGTAACACGCATTTTTTGGATTATTGAATTCAGATGTTTGGATGATAATGACGATGAAGTACGTGATAGAGCCACTTTATATCTAAAGCTTTTGGAGGACGAAGCAGGTGCCGAAAAATATGTTAAAGATGGTTAGTTCATCAAAGAATTATAAATTCCAATTTTTAGTTATAATACTCGAGGATGCTTATCATACTTAGCATTTTCTAGATTCAACATATTCTCTTTCAGCCTTGGAGGAACAACTTGTCCAGTATGTAAGCACACTCGAAGCAACTGAAAAACCTTTCGACTTGTCTGCAATACCAAAAATCACCAAAGCACAAGCTGAAGCTGAAAACACACGTCCACGAAGCATTGATCTTAATACGACATCTCAGACTCTTGGAAGTGTCAGTGCAACAATTACCCCACATGTTGTTAATACTTCGATTTCCACCGCTAGCAGAGATGTAACTACTCCTACACCAACTGGTCTAGTTCAACAACACTCTTATGCTCCGAAATTGGCCGCAATTCCAGAATTTGCTTCGTATGGTGAATTATTTACTAGTAGCAACAAACCTATTGAGCTGACAGAGAGCGAAACCGAATATGTTGTTAGTTGTGTTAAACATATATTCAAGGAACACATTATTTTCCAGGTATTGAACACATTAAAATATATATGAAATGTTAAACGAATTATTGTGATTAATTAATTATTCGAATTTAAATTTTTAGTTTAATATTACAAATACATTAAATGACACATTATTGGAAAATGCTTCAGTTGTCATGCAACCGGAACCAGATGATGTTTCGCTAGAAGAGGTTTTAGTTCTTCCAGCACCAAAGTTGGCATACGATCAACCTGCTTCTGCCTATGTTGTTTATAAACGTATAAATCCCGAGGAATATGTGCTTGGCTCTTTCTCGAACACATTAAAATACATTGTCAAAGAATTTGATCCTACCACGGGTAAAGCTGAAGAGCAAGGCTACGAAGATGAATATCAGGCATGTAATATGATCGATGATAAAAATAACTATATGCACCTCTAATAAAATATTTAATTAATTTGAGTTCAGGTTGAAGACATTGATTTACTTGCTGGTGATTATGTCCTTCCTACATATTTGAGCGATTTCATTACTGCGTGGGACCAACTTGGTGAAGATGGACAAGTAGTCGAGACATTCGCATTAACCGCCATGAGTAGTCTACAAGGTATTTTCTTACTTATCATCATGAGAGGGAATGAATTCTAATTTTTTTTTACTTCAATTATATTGGGATCGTCTCAGATGCTTGTACCAAACTAATCAGTCTGCTTGGTATGAGCGATGTCGAGAATACCGCCACTCCTCAATACACCAGTCTACATACACTACTACTGTCAGGAACTTTTCTGGGTGGTATCAAAGTACTCGCTAAAAGTCGAATGACGTACGCGCCCAGTTCTGGTGTAACTATGGAACTAAAAGTGCGATCGCAAGATATAGAAATAAGTCGTTTCATGATTGGCGCGATCGCGTGATTATTCTAATAATTTGAAAAAGTAAAAATTTTTGTAATTATTATAGATTATAAAAAGAATTTTTGAATAAAGATATATTTCAAATAATTTATGCATCCTGAGATTTTTTAAAATTAACAGATATAATTCTTTACGTAGAATCTCTCTAAAGACTACAAACAAAGTATTCGTCTTTAAGATAAAGTAAAGAGGGAATTAGAAACTAAAAATAGTGATGCTATAAAACTATAAAAAAAAGTTAAACTATGATTTATAAATTACAGGCGATATATACATGTATACTCTTGTGATTAGTATATCATTACAAAACACTATTCAAAGAGCCGCAAAGTAAAACTCTCACATCATTTCAAGAAATAACGAGACAACTCCTCTCAAATAACTTATCATGACTGCTGTTACCCAGGAAAATTCACCGATAATTCCTCGTTAATAATACAAGATAAAGATCGTCGAGGAAACGACTCGTTAAGTCAGAATCATGTATATATGTTTTTTTAACTGGAATTATTGGGCGATGATGATGAAGATGATGAACTATCATCCTGATCAGCTTGATCTTCGTCAGAAATTCCATCTACAAAAAATAAATAAAATTATCTCATCTATATATATAACTACAATTACTTAATATGAAAAGAGTATATACCTCCAAAATATTTTACTAGCGAAATGGGACCATCTACATTCTTTACTGTTGTAACATTCGCTCGCTTATTAAAATATATATAAAAATCAAGTTAAAAAAAAGATATTCGATCAAGTTGATCTTTTTTAAAAAGATAGCCCAACTTACTAATGCGTTTACTTTATGTCGGGAGACAGTTTCATCATCCCCCGATTCAGAAGACGGTAACCCATCTTCATCTTCATCTGACTCGGATCCCGAAGAAGATAAACTATCAGACGAACTACCAGCCACAGAGGATTCAGTTCCACTCTGTCTGTTCTTATTTTCACCGTTACTAGTATTACTATTACTATTCAATAACAATGAATTGACAGTCGGTAATGGATTTTCCTCTTCGACAAAGTCTTCATCTTCTATTAACATCTCATCCTCACCCTCTTCACCCTCCTCATCCTCCTCATCCTCCATCAAGAGATTAAGTGTCGCTTCGATTTCGTCAATATCAGGATCTTGTGATTGATTATTCGGGTTCTCTTCAAGATTATCTTCATCGTTATCATCTATAGCCACCTGATCAATTAATAATTCATTTTGTGTGGAATCAGATGATTCCACTTGAGGAACTACAAGTATCTTGGTTTTTTTGGACTTTCGTGAATTTGAATTTGACGTTGGTTTTGATGGTAGGACTAGGTTTAATGTGATACTTCCTTTCGGTGTAGATGAAGAGGTGTTGATCGTATTAATAAGCTCACGATTTGGTGTAGAAGCAGCTGTTGTGGATAAAGTTGGTGTTGATGTAATTGATGCATTTAAGTCATTGTTAGTGTTTGTGAGATCGAAAAAAGTGTCTACCAATTCAAGTGTCCAAGTCTGTTTGTTGTTTATATAAAAACATTATTTAATCTTCTATTAGCAAAAATATGTCGTTGATATATAATCACTGTTGCAACAATCAATATCAATCGATCAAGTAATACGTCTTTTTCTTGGCTGGCAAGTTAGGATAAAAATTAAAACCATCGCGAATGAGCTCAAACGAGGTAAAGGAGAAAACCACTCACTCATTTTCTTTGTCACTAACCTGAGTTTGTTCATCGTAAATCAACAAGCATTTTTTGGTGTTGTTGTTTGATCCGCTATCATTAGATAATTTCGAGCCAGTGAAAGTAATTGGTTCATCATTCTAAAATAGCAAAAATAATATTAAGAGAAACTTTAAAATAGAATATAATGAGATCAATTTAACAATACTAACCGATCGACTATACAAATCAGCTCGTAACTCGTCGTCTTCAACTTCGAGCTGACCTCCTCGACTAAAATCTATATCTGTGTCCTCTGTGCTCCTGACTATTTAAATTTTTTTTGTTAAATAGCATAAAATAATAAGTATTAGAAACTCAAGGGGAAAGATATCGAAAAGCCTTTCCACAGGTAAGTAATGCAACATAAAACTTACATTGCAACGCATAAAAAGCGCTCGAAGAGCTATTTTCCTCGCCTAATAATGTGCTGCCTAGTACAAGTGTCTCTTCTCTATTAGCTTCAGCACTGATGTTCTCGACCTCCGTAGACATTGATCAGATAGTAGTTTTTCCAAATACGATTTGATGAAGTTAGCATTGGAAATTTATCGTTATCGTTATATCAGTCACACGATTTGTCACGCAATCAGAAACTCCCCCAGCGTAACCACCAAAAAAAATCGAAAATGTGACTTAATGTGGCTTATCTATCACAAACACATGATATATGTGGCTTATGATCACAAGCACTAATCTTTAATCCTCTGATTTTCCGATCCTAAGTGTGTTACAACTCCAAAAGAACAAGCCTGTTGAAACTAAAACAAATGATCATGCAAACCAGTTTATAAAGCAATAAAAGAACCAATGGAATTCTTGTGACACTGCATAAATTATAGAACTAAATACAACAATTTGAAAAATGAGAATGATAATTGAACCAAAATATAGTTTCACATACAAAGATCTATACTATTTTAATATACTGTTACAGTAGTAACATAAAAATTGTTAGTTTCAAAAATACAAAATATTCAAAAATATTCATATAACAAAAATCCTTCTAAAATAATTACTTTTTATTATTTTAATTACTTCTCATTATTTTCGATTTCTTTTCATCATTTTCCAATTACTTTTCATTATTTTTTGATTACATTTCATCATTTTCTGATTATTTTTCATCATTTTTAATTACTTTTCATCATTTCTGATTACTTTTCATTATTTTCTGATTACTTTTCATCATTTTCTGATTACTTTTCATCATTTTTGATTACATTTCATCATTTTCTGATTACTTATCATCATTTTTAATTACTTTTCATCATTTTCTGATTACTTTTCATCATTTTAAATTATTTTTCATCATTTTTGATTATTTTTCATCATTTTCGATTACTTTTCATCATTTGTTTTATTCTTTTATCAAATTAACTTATTTTAATTAGTTACTATA